>LDMZ01056408.1:0-25901 GCA_001455285.1 Sphaeromyxa zaharoni
ATATTAGATTAATTTTTTAATTTTTAATAAATTGATACTATTCTTAAGTATTAAATTATTGTATGAATTGAAGCTTTTCATATATAGTAGATGGTAAATTACGATCATTTTATTAAATAATGAAAAAATTTGAAGCAAAATAACATGGCTATCGTTGCCCTTAGCAGTTAAGTAGGGACCACATGTGTTTTAATACTTGTTTTTCAACAAAGTATCGTTTATTTTTATTATATTATCTCCAATGATTTTTCTAAGATTTCAGTTCACCCTTTTAAATCATAACTATAACAACTTTACATATGATTTGAAAAATGTGTATATTATGAGCTATATCTCTATTCATATTAAAAATTTTAGAGAACATACCAATTTTTTTTATAATGGGCCATATATTTAATATCCTATACATAAATTTAATTCATATTCTTTCAGAAATAAGTCTTTTTATCTACATATTTTACCAACTAATGTTCAAATTTACAGAGTATAAGATATCACCGCTGGTAATAGAATGAATTCCCGAAATGAGTACAATAAAAACTGTTTCGAATTTATCTCAGATAATATAGTATTATGTCTTTTGTAAATGTAAAGAACCAGAATAAATAATATATGATTCAAAAATGAATATATTTTGTTGATTTTCAAATACAAATATGGAAGTATAAAAAACAAGAATATAGCTAACTGAATTTCGTCAAAACAAAAAATTACTCTTTATAAAATTTCACTTTCTTAAAAAATAATTTCTTATTATTATTAGAAATGCTGATAATTTACTCCATCATTATGTACTGTTAATAAATGCTTGCACTTTCAGTTTAAACTTCTACAAGAAAATCCCTTAAAGCTTTTGAATGGAACGGAACTAACCATAAGAGTAGTAATTTATATTTTCAAACAGAAGTAAAAATAAAATAAATTTTTGCAAGTATATATAAAAATGAATAAAGCTTTAAAAAGCACCGGGTCTCTAGTTATGATAATTTTTAATATGTGGGGGGGAGATACGGTGCAACTATATGACATTTCTAAAATTTTTTCTATTCGATAACAACATGTTATATATTTCAGATTGATCAAATCACTATTTTATTGCATAACTACCCTTAAAATTAAAAAATGGTTGAATTTTTCGAAATGTAACTTTTGAATGTTATTTTTACATCATTATGTTAATTCATTTTATTTTTTAGAATAATAGTTAAATTGGAACCAATAAAATAATTTAATAATTCTTTTTAAATCATAAGGTCTTAGTCTAAATAGAAATCAATAAATATAACAAGCCTGTAGTGATTCTTGAAAAATCGAAGTAGTAAAAGTGATTAGGATTGATGTTTATATCATTCTTTGACTAATTTATCACCTGATGTTTGTCTTGAGATGTTTTTATACATTTCTTAAACAATTATTTTTAAAAATAAATGTTTGAAAACAGAAAAACTGTAAAGAATAAAAGCGGAATATTTATGGAAATAATAACTTAGTGATGCTGTTGTATATATACTCAGGACTACTCGGAGCTAATTGTATAGTCAAATTTAATAGAAATGACTTAAAATAGGATAAAATTAAATTAATTGAAGCACTAAGCCTGTTTTTTATAGAATTTTCGGTACAGTTCATCAACAACTTATTTTCCAACCGATTAGCGCGGTTGTTAATATTTTTTACATATTATGTTTAAGTAATTTATTTAACTTTTTAATGTATGATTTGGGATTTTCCAACTTTCAAAATTATTACCAAAATCTGTATAATTTTGGTTTGTGTATTTTAATAGACTATTTTAAAACAAAAAATGTAATTTAAGATACATATATTCAAAATAGAAATAAAATTTGTAGAGCTAGAAATTGTTAATTCTCACAGTTTATTTAAAGAAATGTATATTATTGTTAATTTATAGAACTCAATGACATATTATTTTTTGAAAAATTAAAAGGATATAAAGTATAAGTAGTAATATCAACAGGTTGCATGAACGTAACTAAAATCTTAAATGAGGGATAGGCAGCTAAATTGACAAATGAACTAAATGCTTATAATGAGGGAATGTCTGTCATGTTGCCTTAATTATTGCTTTTTGAAAATATTAAAACTAGATTTTAATTAAAATTCACAAAAAAAGTAACACTTATTTTGTACTTTAAAGACTGTATAGCTAAGAAATGACCTGGAAATAATTTTTTTCATTCAGAATTTCATTTAAATATTTGATGGTGAAACGTAAAAATGAAAATATTTTTTGGCATAAAACAAAATATTTTCTTTTTTATACTGAAGTTCCTAAAATTTTCCTTATTTGAACAAGGTTAATTTCATAAAAAAATCCTGTTCTATATTAAGATGATATTTATTCTTCTGTTTTAAGCATATTTAACTTCTGTTCTGTCTTAATATATCAAAACTTTTTATATTTACATAAATGATAGGTCAATATATAATTTTTGCCTTTTTAAATTATGCTATCTACAAAGTGGCAAATTTCCAATAAGACGAATATTATTAAAACTATATGAATAAGGGCTTTATTAGCTGTGTATTTTTTTCGTAGATCAAAACTGACAACCTGATAAAGTGTGGTTTAATAAAACATAAGTTAATATTATGATCTTTGCTTGGATATTTTACAGAAAATAAGTTATTTTGGTTGCATCGAAAATAAGGAAAACAGCTTGAATTTCCAACAATAAGAATTTACGCAATTTGTTTATATTTACAAAAAAGAATATTAAACAAATTTAATTAATGAAATATATCTAGAGTTTAATATACCAAACGAATAAATATTTCGAATTTTTTAATTTAAAGTAACCAATTTTTTTAAAGAGTATAAAAAACTGTATAAAAATTTCATTACATTGATTATATACTAAAATATGCTATGAGAAATACGATAATGTCAAAAAAGATGTGTAGTTTACATTCATTATGTGTTCTTAAAGGTATTATAAGTTGAGGATCAGTGACTAACTTTTACGATACAATCTTCTTTTAGATTTGCTTCAGTAAAATACAAAAGTGAATTCTTATGATATTGTTAAATTTTAATGTTTCGTAATTATTTATTTATTCAAAAATCTTTGGAAATAAAACATGCATAAATTCGTTTCATTTCACTAAGCAACGACTATATTTAATATTAAAAAAGATTTCTAAAATGTTTGAATTTTAGCTTGATTATATAGAAAAAGGAACTTTATGTGTTGATTTTGATGTGAACGATAGAATAAAAAATTCCTGTTTCTAATATAAATACCCGGCATTCTCTCCTTTAACAATTTTCTTTAATCAATACCTATTATTGATTAAATTAATTATAGCCCCTTGCTTTCTGGGAATGCATGTTCAAGTTCCGAAAATCCCTGTCTCTCCGTTCTTTTTTCTATTTTTGGAAGAATTTTAAAATATGTGGGAATGAATTGGTATTCTGAAACTTTTTACATCTTAAGGGTTTTTTCTCTGGTGAAATTGTTATTTCACACAAAATATGCCTAGAGTATTTAAGTGTCTTTTTGTGGAAAACAATATTAGGAAATAATTATTGCATTATCTCTAGGCAGGATAAGTTTATGGCATATTTAAGAAAATGAAAATATAAAAACGATGTAAATAATTTTTGTGTTTAATTAAATTGAATATATTAATTGACGTATATACAAACTGTGTATTTACTGGACTAAAGAGATTTTTGACAGGTAGGAATGGCACCACATCTAAAACAACATACCAAAATCTAAAATCCACATAAACTATTTTTGAACCAGGATTTAATAACCAACATAACTTTTAAATATATTTTCAGTATTTATTATTATATTCCATTAATAAAGCACTGATATTCAAACTTTTTTATTCATAGATTCATTTCCACATTATATAATTTATTTGTTGTTTATTTCCTTATAGAAGTTTGGATAAGTTAAAAATTTTCTTAAAATTATATTAAAAAATTGGTTTAAAAAAGCTGCCCATTAAAAATTGAGGGTAATATATCATGTATTAATATTGTGTGATATTGAATATTTGTTTAATATCATACTTTATTTGTAGATAAAAATCGAGGCAATGAATTATCTCCATAAATAACAAATGTTTATTTGAGAAATACGCACTAAATATCTGGATTCAAAGGTCGCTAGACACATGAAATAATTTAAGGTAAACTCTACAACCGTAAACACGAAGACAAATATTCTGATAATGAATATATAATTCGGAACAGGTAACTTAATAAACTAAATTTCAAGCAAAGGCAATTACAATAAGTGTTCCAAAACCATTTGACATTACAAAATATATTAATCTAATCCGTTCTTTTAGGAATATGAATTACTTTTGTTGGTTCACAGAATCCTTGAAGCATTTTTGTACAAATATTTTTGTATGGAGGGGTTGCATTAGGCAGGCAAGCCAAAAAAAATATTTAAAGTGTTAAAAAAAATCACTATATAAAAAATCATTCTTGAAGTGTATAATTTCGGAACTGGAAATCTATTTTATCATAAAAAATAAGGAATTGCTATGGGATGAAATTTGAAAAAATAAGTTAATTTTGATGTGACAAATTCTACATTTATTATTTAAAAATCGAATAGTATCTTATTTTACAGTTACTTTAAGTCTTAATTATTTTTTACACTACATTTAACTCTAATACATCACTGAATGTATTTTCATTTATTTAAATATTAAAAATATTATGTAAATGATATTTTTTATTATTTAAAAAAATAAATTTAACGCTCAAATTTTCAAATAAATTTATTGTAAGTATATGAGATACTATATCAATAGGTTAAACAAAAAATGAAAGAATTTTTATTAAACCTTAGGAAGCATGATGGGGTTCATTTTGATTTCGTTGACTTAAATTTCCGCTATAAAATGCCAAAATGAAAATAAGAGTCTAAAAGAGTTGTTTTTTGCATGTTTAATCAATATTCGTAGCAGTGATTTTTTACACGATTGTATTTAAATATTATTATTCAAATTTTTATGATTTTATAAATATTAAGTATAAAGAGTGCTTGTTCTGGTTTAATACAGAATTCATTTCGAATATCATAAAAATTTAGAAGTTTGTATAAAAATGAACTAAAAATAGAATCATTCTTTTTATGATTTATAGTACTTATATTGTTATTCCGCAGTATATGTGGCATATATATAATTTTTGTCGAGAAAAATAATCATATACAGATGAAATACCTAGAATAGATCATAAAACATGTATAAAATATTTTTTGGATGAATCATTTTTGTCCTTAGTAGTTTGCATATAATCGTTAAAAACAATTCCTACTACTGTACATAAAATTTATTTTTTTAGATGCTATTAAAAACCAGAATGATTAGAATAAAGAATATGTTTTATTTCAGATTTTATCTTGAAATGAAGGCAAGTTTAAAATAATTTTTCTTTTCATTAATGTATAATTACCAATGAAAAAATTTTACATTCCTTTGAAATCTTTCATATGTACATCTTAAAATCGAATTTAGTTTACTAGTCTCATAAAAGATTTTTTTATTATGAATGACATACATTGTTGTAAGACTTATTATGTTTAAATAAAAAAGAAAACAACTGTTTTTTTTAAATTAATAATATAACATGAATAAAGAAAGAATTTACAAAGCTAAATTTAAATATTCTTAGGCGATGGAGATCTTTTTAATCAGAGTTTTTTTATTAGTTTGAATGAGATGTATTCAAAAGATTACAGTTATCATATGATATTCGTTAGAAATTTATTAACTAAATAAGGTTTACTTTCTGATGGCCGCATTATT
The DNA here is from genome assembly GCA_001455285.1 of Sphaeromyxa zaharoni. Taxonomy (NCBI): domain Eukaryota; kingdom Metazoa; phylum Cnidaria; class Myxozoa; order Bivalvulida; family Sphaeromyxidae; genus Sphaeromyxa; species Sphaeromyxa zaharoni. The sequence goes on from LDMZ01056408.1 coordinate 5,803, forward strand.
GCTTGAATATTATAAATAGTGTCTTAAACTTTTAAAAAATATTTTTCACTAAGGAAAGTCATTTCTGTTATTGAGATCTATATTCAAGCTGGAAATTTTTCGGTTAGTCATGTAATTAATATATATAATATTTTTGAATATGTAAACTTATATATAAGATATGTGAAAGAAAAAAAAATTGATCAGTGAACTTGTATTTAGACTGATATTAAAATTATTTTATTGAGTTAATACTTATCATACCAAGGCTATGATTAATGCTTATGGATTGTAATGATAAATCTCCTTAAAAGGTTATTATACGAAAATTATAATTTATAATTACTTAAAGGTAAGGAGATTTATGAAAGATTTTACAGGTGGTATAAAATCGATATTTCTGATAGATTTTTTCAGAATATATCTTTAATTGCCTATTAGAATTCAAAATCGCAATTTTTTAATATAATTATGTTTAAAACATTCAAAAGTTTGGGATATTGCTCTGCTTCTTGATTGAGAAGATTTTGGAATGTAATTCACCAGGATTCTTAGAACAAATTCACCTTTTATATAAATTGGAAAAAGCAAAAATAGATATATTTTTAACCGATCATTTAATAATATATAGATTCATCCAAAAATACTAAATATTCCACCCTGATGATTTCGACTTTTCAAATTAAATATTGGTTGCTGCATTAAATTTAAACTATCCCAAATTTTTAGACATGAAAAGATCATCAATGTATTTTGAGGAATTCATATCTTTAATCCTTGCTTCATGCGCTACAAATATCCATGTCTATACTGGTTTCACCAAAATCTATGATGAATTCAAGAATCTTAAATTTCTTATATAATTTTGTTTTAAATAGACGACTATTTGACAATGATATAAAAAATTCTGCCAAATTCTTAACCGCCTATCATTTTGAAAGATATTCTAAGGAATAATATAAGGGATTTAAACTTTAAATTAAAATACACGTAATTTCCAAAATAAACGATGGCATATTATTTTTATGAAAGGACCCATGCAGTAACACCAAATGCTAGAGAAGGAAGCGAAGATTTTAGAGTGACTTCTTTATAAAGTTTGTAGTTCATGTTACGCTCAGCGCTAAAGTATGTCTGATTAAAAAATAGTTGTGACAGAGGTCCACGGTTTTGAGAGGGATTCGTTCTTGATTTTCTATCAGAAATATCTTTTTATATATAATTTTTTTAATTGTAAAAAATTACAGTTATCGTAAGTTTAAATAATGTACGTATAATTCTACATAGTTAATTTTTATTGGGGTATCGACCTATTGATGGGTTTTTGTGTATTCAATACCGATGTGACATTCTACGTGTCGATAAATTTTGTTGGATGCTTTTTTTTTAAATAATGTATATAGATATCCAGTTTAAAATTGAAATAAAAATTAAAAGACGGGGATATCTGAAAGCCAATGTCGAAGATCTTTCTGTTGATAAAATTCAGACGGGATCTAATATTGAGCAATAACTAGGATAAGCACAGGAAACCTATATAAAACCATATATGATAGAGGCTAATCGAAGTGTCATCTTATCCCACACTGCCAGTCAAACACCCTTGGAGACTATGACTGGCGCCTAGCCTGACGCGAAAGCGGGCTGGAGGTAAATCTCATCTTACTGAACCGTTTCCAAAGACATAAGGAGCAGGTAAAGGTTTTTTCCTCCATAGCTAAGAAAAAAAAGTGTCACGTAATAGCCCAATATTTTAAAGACCTTTAGTGCATAATATTGAGTTAAATATAAACACGTGTATTGAAATATCATCATACTCTAATTTCATTTGATCCCTCCCAAAAAATATTAAAACCCATTTATATTTCCACTAAAAAGAAATGAAAGCTAAAAATTTAATCAATAAAACAAATAGTTGTGTTTAAAGTAAAAACCCAAAATTTTGTTTGCAACTTCGAAAAATTTAAATTCTTTTATTAAATATATGAAATTTAATAATATTAGTCATGTCTCGGTCCCTACATATAAATTTAGCATTATTATTTCCTAGAAAGGGTTGTTAATCATCGATTCTGGTAGAATACATCAAGCTATATGGGAGTAAACCAAAAGTGTGCATCCTATTTATAGTTGATAAGTGTTGTTTGATAACATCTGTTAGACTTAGTATTTCAGTATTTTAATCTATGGTACAAATATTTATGACAATAACGAACATGTTAAAGTAAAAAAATGTCTTTTGATCATACATATCATCCTACTTGAAGATCCAAGTAAATCATGGAAACTTATGAAGGGCCCTCATCGAAGGGCGGATTATTTTTTGTTATGAATCATTAGATTTCTAATTTTAATAAATAATAAAAAAATAATACTATTTGTACAAACTTTTATTATAAGGGAATATATTATCGTGCAGCGATAGACGCCGATAGTATCCGTCTAATAACCTCGGGCAATCACGTCCACACCAAATATATGGTTGTGGCGGCGGCTGCGGAGGGTGCATTGGATCAACGGATAAGCTACAGTATCTGTAGTATAGTTACTTAATTATTTATGTCTATCGATATTGATTGGCCTTTGCATTGGGTCTTTGGGGACCGCCGCATTAGGCACCCAATGTCCTTATATGTGCTGCTCCTGCAGACTGGGTCTGTAGGGTATAGGCACGACAATATTAATATAAGCAAAATAAAATTAAATAAATTTGAGATAATATAAAAAGTTCAAATACTTTTCTATTGATAAAAAGCTATAAAGTGAATATAAACCATGAGGAACTCTACCACTAATAAATTCTCTTTATCATAAAATTTTTTTATACAAAATTAAGTGAATTTTATTTTAATAAATATTTTAAAGATACCGTTCACAACAATGATATTTTAATTAAAAGGAAATTAATGAATTTATATGCTTGGAAGCTAATACTTCATATTATAATTAAATTATTAGATAGAACTTTTATATTTTTTAAAAAATTTTTAATTATTTTTTTGATTAGGTTTGATACTAAAAATAATCACAATTATTTTTTATAATTTTTGTTTTTTAATAAAGTTTTATTTTTCATATAATAGGTATAATTCTATTGTTTACTTACATACACATTATTATTAAAATGATAAATAATAAGTAAATTAGTATAAGTAATACAATTACAAAAAGTAAAACATCATCGCCATCATCATGGGGACTATCTATGAAATTATCAAATAACAAAAAATCTGTCGGTACCGATAAATCCTGACGGGTATCTGAGAAATATGTCATCAATTTTCTTCTTTAAATATTTTATTTCAGCGGAATTCGGATTATTTGACATTAATTCTCTTATTTGATCTCGAGCCAAGGTATTTCTCTTTAAAATATCTTTAATGTATCGAAAAAATATTTTTAAATAAACTGCCTGATAAAAAAAATATTAATAACATTATACAAAAGTGTTAAACCTAAATATAAATATGATAATCAGATCTGAATATTATGTTATTATATAAAAATCGATCGTAATTTTTCAAAACAAAAGTTATTAATTTTTTAGTTTTATTCAAAAATCTGCTTTTTTATTTTGATTATATTATATTCTTCAGTATTAAAAAACAAAAAAAAATATAGTTTAAAAATATAAACAAGTGATTTTAAAGAATGATATATATGTCGTTATATATATTTAAATTTCAGAGCTTTTTTATTAACATTCGTTTATAGATATTTTAAAGTATTCAGCTTATATAATTAATTGTTTATTTAATTTTTCAGGATAAAAAAATAACAGAAAATATGAAACAAAATGATTTTTACAAAAATGATTGATTTTTTATTTTTAAATGATTTAATTATTTAAATTTATTGTTTAAACGGTTCGAAATATTATTAAGATAGCATTTCGAGTTAAATATATTTAAAATGTATTTGAAAAATATTAGCACCAAGATTAAAATCTTAATGAGGAGTCTTTATTGCAGAAATTCAAAAAATAAAATTTTGTTTTATATAATTTAAGATAAAAAAATGAAAATTATTTCCATTATTTTATCAAGCTCAAACAGGATTAATGAAATCTTTCATTTTTTACTAAATTTTAATTTTTATGATATTACAAATTATAATGTTTTTCCAAAATAAATATACTAAAAACGATAAGGTTTTAATGATTCATGCTTATCTTATATATTTTTAAATTTAGCGAATATCAATATGTTGAATATATCATTTTGGACTCATGTGAACTTAAAATTGAAGTTTATTTTGCATATTATGATTAAGAAACAATAAATTTATTCAAAAACACATTTAGAACCATAATATCAATATTAGTTGCAAGAATGACATAATTCTAATTTTAAAATTATTACATCAAAACCTTATTATTCTTTAAAATAAAATTTATCTTTTTGATATATATTTGGATTTAATAATTGTGGTTTACATTTCAACAAAACTAGACGAATATAGGAAGGTTCCAGATTATTAAAGGCTCTTTATGGTACTTAATTGTTGTTTCGGCACAATTGAATTTACATGAAATCTTTTTGTATCCCTCAAATAATACTGGCTTTAGTATATTGGCTAGGCCTACCGGTGTTTTTCGAGGACATGATATTTTTATTCAGATCGGCATTCCATTTTACAATAACAATATATTAAAAGTAGTCAATATTGATTTTTAAAAGATAATCAAGATGTATTGAAATAATTTTTTACATCTTATTTTTTCAACTGTTAGTCTTCATTCTTCGGTGATTTGGCAAGAATATTAATCATTAAATTATTTATAATGATAAATATATTATCGTATAAATATTATTTGATTTAAACAAGGATTATTACAAAGGATTTTGATAATACAACCCTGGCCAAATACGTTTAACCTTTCACTGTTAGAATGGCTAAATGACACATAAAATATTTGCTTATCAAGTTATTGAGGTTTTCATCAATACAAATGTTACTTTTGAAGCAAAATTTTTTAAAAATCAATTAAAAAAATATTCTATAGATCTTATTTATAAACGGTTGGATAAAAAAATAATTAGAATTAAAAAAACTTTTGTCTTAATTTTCCTGTATTAATGATTTAATGAAAAAATATTCGTTTAATATTTATTTAATCAGTTTTGATCATAGGCGTTTGTTAGCCCGTTTCTTATATCATGTATGAATGTTTTTAAAATTCAGCATCAGCTAATTGAAAATATTCGTTGATCCTGAAACTGGATATTTAGCTGATAATGATTTCATCAGCGTATAACTTTAACTTAAAACGTTTCCAGATTTCCGGAGCTTTGTATAAAATATAAAACAAAATACTTTAAAATTTTAGTTATTACTATATTTTAACATATGTTTATCACTATTAACGGATTTTTTTGAAGCGGCTTTTATGATTAGATTATCTTTTTATCAAGTTTTATTAGGATTAGGAAAAATATGATTTAACACGAGACTTGAATCGTTTTTTTTCCTTGAGGTTTAAAGTATCTGAATAATTTATAAAAACAAGAAAAAGATATGACTATAAAGGTATCGACATGTTTTAATATAAGAGTGTAAATTTCGATTAATAAATATCGATTTTTAAATAATATTTAGGCAAATTATCAATGCTATAAAAAATTCATCTGTGTAAATTTTTGGTGCTGTTTCTACGATTAAAGCTTAAAAATTTTTAAATATTGACTGAATTGTAATTACTACTCCCTGGTTTCCTATTTAAATCGAGTTAGTTTTCTAAACAATTGGAGTGACATTTGGTGTAACTTACCTTTACTAACTTGTTGCAAAATGCGGAAATAAATCATTATTTATCCAAATAGTCAGTTCTATGTTTCTACTAATTTATTCGTCTAAAACATTTATATGTAAATTTCAATGGTATGAGTATTTTTTTCAGATATTCCCAACAGAATCGGTATAATATTTTTATATTTTGAAAAATTACGAAAATGAAGTATTATCAACAAATATTCTAGTTTCAATCAAAACGAAATATTGTTAAAATCAATATGTTTAACACTATATATGTAGTCATAAACGTTAATATTAAAAAAATTTTGTTTAACCAAGGAATCCACAAACTTAGGATATAAAGACAATCGCATGTTCAATAATTGAGTGTTATCAAAGATCATTTACAGTGTAGATTATAATTTTTCCAAGGCCAGCTGCTTTTTTAAGTGATCCTGTATAATCGATTGTATTTCTTTTTTAAATTTTAATAAGTTAAAATAAGGGAAAAATTATATACTAAAAAAAATGAGAGGGAATACTACTTTGTTCGTAAAAACCTATACCAAATTTCCTGATGAAAATTTTTAAATGAAATTTAATATAATTTTTCACTTTAATTTATAATATCACACGAGTGTTAGTAGACCTATGTATTAAAATTAGATATATATCTCTTAGTTATATCAAAAGGTAAAAACATCAATATTTTATGAATGAAAAATAGTTGTATTAAAAATCATATTCTAATTATTTTAATATAATTAATTAAGCATCAATCAAATTTGAGAAAAATAGCAAGTAAGACTAGATAGAGTCATGAAATATTCAGCGTCAATTAAATTGATGTATAAAATGTTTAATTTTCCCCTTTTTGTAATTGAACTTTAAAATATTTACCCTTAACATAATGGGATACGTTTACAGGAATAAAAACACATCTTTTTTTACCTTACCAAATCTGTGATGACATATTGCAATGAATGCGATGACTGTAACACATGTCACAGGTTCAGCAATAATGACTTACACAACTGTAATTTTTATATGTGAAAACATATTTTTTTATTAATCTACTATAATTTTTATTTTTTATATAATTAATAACGATTGTTGGTTTAGGAGCTTTACCAATAATAAAGATTTACTAAAAAAAATAATTAAAAAATTTTTCTCTAATATATTTTTTTTATAAAATATCGCTACAATTTTTTGGTGAATAAAAATAAAATTTAGTTGCGTCTAAATTCATTTGGGAATATTTTACAATTTTTATTATATTCCAATACATGAAGTTTATAAAACCACATTCCTGAAAATTAAAGACTAATTTATAATAAATCATATTTCAAGCTTCTAAATACTGCTGAGGATAAAAAATTATGCATGTTATTTTGATTAAATAAATATTTACCCCCAATAAGAAATTCCCAAATGCAATAAAATAATTTGTTTCATTCCTTTTGAAGTTAATATTTCCCAGTTCTATTATTTAAAAAAAATATATGTATTAGACCAGTCATATGGTAAATTCCTTCTTTTATTTCTGTTACGTCATTACTTTGAATACATACTGCTGCTAGCATGAAACGTGTTTCCTTGATTAAGTTGATGTTGTGGGTCTGAGTTGCAAATAAATGTAGGTGTCGAAAATGCTTTTAACGTAAAAAAAGTAGCTATGATTACCTTGATATCATTTAGGCTTGAATAAAATGGTTTCTGTCCATAAGAAATAAGAACCATTTTCAATACTTCAGTCGGCTCGTTATTTCAGCTAATTAAAGAATGGAATATTTGTTTAACAATTTGATATTATTTATACATTTATATTTATTTAACTTTCAACGGAAAGACATAATATTATTTTTCTGAATTGATTATATTAACATGAAAATTGGATTTATTCTAAATAAACATATAGAAACTAATATCATAAAAGAATATATCATTTTTAAATTTTTTTCTTATTTTTGATTTGTACTGATTTTTAACATGATATGTAGCCCAATATTTTATCAAATACTTTGATTTCCTCCCATAATTAACCTTGAATACTTATGACGTTTGACTTAATAAAATTTGTTGAATCACATTGACAGACACTGCTAATATATTTGAATCCATGGTTTTTTCAGCTATAATTTTTATTATTTTTAAGGTAATATATTAAAGAGATAATAGCTCCGCACTTCCTCTTGTGTAAAAAAATAACTGTTTTTGATTAAAGATATTGTATGTTGACATATTCTTCGCTTCATATGTGAAATAAAATTTCTTATTTGGGGATAATAATTTTATTTATTTTTTTATGCAGAGATCCCCCTAATATTAAAGTTTTTATTTTCAGAAGATAAAAGATTAATTCTGATATTTCTAAATCTAATGTTTGTAAAAGTTAATAGTATTAAAAAATAAGTGAATCAGTTTTATCATTAAATATTATAAATATATTGTTTGTCCAAAAACCCATCTATTTAAATTATTCCCGCAGAAATATTCCACCTGGTCGATAAGCTTACTACATCTGATAAAATATTGAAAAAACTATTTAATCGTTCTTTGATCCACTTTAATCCATTCAGTTTTAAAATTTATAAAAGATATAGCTGGTGATTTTTCAGAATTCTTTTTAAGACGGGTAAATTTCTTACCATTTTTTATGTATATAAGGAGTCTTCAACTTGGGCAGCACCCCCCACTAGTGGGCGATTTAAATTTTCAGGTGGGAGGTAGAATAATTTTATTTAATATCAAAATCATCCAAAAATCCAGAATGAAATTTGTGAGAAAATGTAAGTGATAAAACATATCGCATGTTACAGAATAGGTTTCTTGTACACGTCGTTTGATTGAAGTTTATAGGTTTTCGAAATCAATCACAAAACTTGGTTCACAGTTCACTACTTGCAATGTAACATAGTCAGTGGAAGAAATGTCACCACTCGAGCAGACTTTCCCTAAATGACATAACATGTCTAAGTTCAGACGGTTTAGGGTTTAAACTATTATTGATTTCCTTTCCCTATCTTCGATCAGTTAATTGTCGATCTGTTTATGCTGACTGCTGATACAAGCGATTCTAAGTTCTCTACAGTCTGACTTTGTCAGGTATTGTTGCATAAGACTTTAAATATTTTCATATTATCTCCTTGGAATTGGTTATTTTAAGCTACAAACATTGTATCCATGTCTTAGAAATGAAATATGTTCGTGAATATTTACCAGAGTATCTGAGGTTCGGCTTTATATAATCTCAAACAAACAAGGAGCTTCCAATATGTTCTCTATGCCAGAAGACATTTTGTAACGAAGCAATGAAGGCAAGTCGATTGCAACAACACCTTGTTAAAATGCATCAATTTCTTGATAAAAGTAAGTTTATTGAATCTTTTCAAGACCTTTATCGAAGATTTACAAATCGTAATAGAATAACTGCATCATTAAAGAAACAAAATGTAAGAAATGTAAACGGTTTGACAGCCGTTTTTCATATATCAAAGTTAATTGAAAAATGTGGTAAAAGCCATAACATTGGAGTAACCTACATAATAGCTTCCATAGAAAATTCATCTTAACGGTAATGATTCTCAATCCAAATGAAGTTATAAAAAAACTTCCTCTTAGCGACACCTCATAAAGCCGACGCACTGATGAAATGGCGGCTAATGTTGAAAGTAAACTGTTAGCTATTCTAGAAAAGTTTTTATCTTTTATACAGTTGGATAAGTCTACCATTGCAGATAAAAATGCATTATTAATAGCCTACATACGGTATTTTGATGAAAACAATACATTACATGAAGAAATTTTGTTAACTTTAAATCTAGTTATGGATACAAAAGGGTTATCGCTATTTAATCCGTGAAATCGTAGTTTGCAAAAATTAGTGTAGATATGAAAAATATTGTTGCGCGTGCTACTGACCATGCCCCATCAATAATTGAAAGCAGCCATAATTTTGTTTCTTATTTGAAGGAGGAAGTGCCAAACATATTATGTATTCATTGTGATGTACATAGACAACATCTTGTACGAAAAAAATTATGTACAAGACTTCATAACTCACTGAGTGTAATAATTCGGTCTATAAACATGATCAAATCGAATGCCAAAAATGATAAAATGCTTCGACTGCTATGCTAGAATAATAATGAACAATTTATTAGGTTACTGTTACACACAGAAGCTCGTTGACTCTCAAAGGGCATATGCTTGACTCGTTTTGCTTAATTATTGGACTCAGTCCTCAAATTTTGTGAATGATAAAATGATAATAATCTTTATGAACAATTGAAAGCAATAAAGCATGATACATTTTATTTGGCATGTATTTTGTTGTGACTACTAATTAAACAGATTAATTAGATTATATATTAGACTAGATAACCGCACAGCCGCGGGCATTAATTCGTTTTCTTATCACATGTTACAATGACGACAAGCGAGTATAAATTATTGCAGCTGATCAAAATACTTTCATGACAGTTGGAGATCCAGGAGAAAACTTTCAAATTACAAATTGAAAGCCAGAATGAAAACTGGCACAATTGAAGAGTTCCTTCTCTTCAATGGTCCATGCGCGTGCATCAGGTAATTTTAAATTTTCTCCATTCAACCCGTCATCCGAGTTATGGAAATCATACCTCTCTAGATTCGAAGCGTTCATTAAGGCCAGCTATATATCCCTGCCGAAAATTCCACTGATTTTTCTAACAAATCCAAACAATGATGTTTACCATTTATTAAAGACGACGGCAGCTCAATTCAAGACCCCGAATGATATAAATGACCTCTGTTGGGAAGAAATAACAGATATTATGAACAGTAATTACGGTTCCGCCAAATTTGTTGTTCGTGAGAGACACAAATTTTATACTGAGATTAAAAGAAAGCCAGATGATTCAATTCAAGAATTGGCTTCTCGTATTCGTGATAAGGCAACTACTTGTAATTTTTCTACGATATATGACCCTCTTGATGAAGCTTCAAAAACTTGGTTTGTGTGTTCTGTCAACAACAAAACAATACTAAAGATAATTTTTCATAGGTCTAGTGAAGTTCTAAATTTTGCAGAAGTAGTGAAAATTGCATCAGAAGTTGAAGAAGCTACTAAATCAGCTCGAGCTCAACTTCAGTCAGAAGCTGATTATGTTTGCAAAGTATCGAATAAAAAAACAAAAAATATTAATACGATCCTACAATTATTGGGACCTCGCTACAGTTGGGGTAAAATGGGACATTCTAGAAATGAATGTAAATTCCGGTCAATGAATGCAATTTCTGTAAAATCAAAGGACATATTGAATCCGCCTGTAAAAAGAAATCTCACAGTAAGTCCAATACGAAATAACGCAAGGAATCTAATGTGAACAACATAGTTGGTTCGATAAGTAAGAAAATATATACATCTTTAAATATTAATTCTCAAACCGTCAAATTAGAAGTAGACACTGGTTGTTTAGATAATTTTTTATCCTACAAAAACTGGGAAAGGATAGTAAAAACTTTATTATGTCATGTAAGTTCTGAATATTTTGCAGGAAACGGAAATGCACTAAAAGTTATAGGAAAATTCAAATGTCAAACATGCTTATCAGAAAATGATAAAAACTTCGAAATTTGTTTCAACTTCACAGAATATCCGAATCTGAACATTATTGGAATAAAATCAATAAAAAATGCAACTCTCCGTAAATAAGTTAATCAATTCTTTAAGAGATGTATCGGTCAATAACATTAAATCTTCAAGTTTAAAAGAAAAATGTATCTAAGTATGCGAAAAGTTTACGAGTATTTGGACCCAAGAATTAGGCTGTTTAAAGGACTTTGAATTAACCGTAAAATTCAAACCGGACTTTACTCCAAAATTTTTCAAACCAAGAACAATCCCTTTTGCTCTCATCGAAGAAGTCAATTCGGCTCTAGATGAAGGTGTCACGAAAGGAATTTGGACTTCAGTACAATTTAATGATTCAGGAACTCCTATTGTACCTATTTGAAAACCTCAAAGAAAACAAATTCGTATTTGTTAACACTACTCAACTTGGATAAACAACCATCTTGAGTAACACCGTTTTTCAATTCCTCTTCAGGACGAACTTATGAGACAACTTAGAGATAATTTCTATTTTTCTAAAATTGATTTGGCGAATGCGTACAACCAAATTCAGTTGTCAGAGGATAGTAATAAGAAATTAGCGATAAGTACACGAAAAGAAGTATTTTTACAGAATAGATTACCCTTCGGCATTAAATTAGCACCAGGATACTTCCAAGAGATTATGTCAAAGGTAACTAGTGGACTGAAAGGAGTTGCAGTATACTTGGATGATATTCTTGTTGCAGGTGTCGATGAAGCGGACCATATAAATAACCTATAGGCACTTCTCGAACGTTTGGAAAAATCTGGACTAAAATGCGATCTCCAAAAATGCAATTAGCAAGATCTAAAGTTGACTATTTGGGACAAACTACTTCATTCGACGGAGTATCTAATGGAAAAATAGTTGGTAAATTATACAATATTCGCAAACCGGGAAACCAAAATGAATTAAAATCCTATCTTGGAGCAATTCAGTTTTATAACAAATTTTTACCAAATCTATCTAATATTGCTTGTTCTTTGTATGACTTAACCAATATAGATTCGGAATGAAAATGGAAAATTCAACAAGAACATAACTTTAAAAAACTACAATCTATGTTAATGTCTAATACAGTTGTAGCTCATTTCGATCCAACCTTAGCTGTAGGTATATCATGCGACGCTTCAAGTGTAGGAATTGGTGTGGTTCTTTTCCATAGGTATAATGATAGTTCCGAACTTCCTATTTCATTTGCATCCAAAATATTAAATACTTCACAAAAATAAAATATTCTCAAATTCATCGTGAAGCATTATCTATCATTTATGGAATTAACAAATTCCATCAATTTCTATATGGAAGAAAATATATAATAGTAACGGACCATAAACCTCTATTAACAATTTTTAATACTAAGGGCCCGAGTGGAATTCTTGTTGTTAATCGGCTAGCACGATGTGCAGTAACCTTAGGTCATTATGAATATATTGTAGAATACAGAAACACTAAGGACCATGGAAATTCAGATATGCTAAGCCGCTTGACAAGTAATCAGGATACAATATTCGATAAAGAAGAGGGTGGAAAAGACCTAGAAATGGTTTGCTCGATTGAAGAAATAAGCTTAAAAGTTTGCAAATCAAATCCATATCTACTGGTAGAATTATCTAGAAAGAATCCAATAATTTAAAAAGTCGTTGAGAATACAAATAATGGATGGCCTAAAAGATGTCATACGAATTTAAAAGAATATAACAAAACGCAAACTACCTTATCTGTGGAGAACAATTGTTTATTTTATGGAGACAGAATAGTTATTATACTGGATATTCGAAAAAATTTTAGATATTCTTCACATTGGCCATTTTGGAGTACAACGGATGAAAGGCTTAGAACGTACCTCAGTTTACCGGCCAGGTATCGATAGAGATATCGAAGACTTAGATTAAAATTGTCGTAAATGTGACGAATTTGGAAACAGGTTACCTAAACCAATTATTCATCCATGGGAACCTCTTACAGATCCATGGATACGAATTCATATAGATCATGAAATCAACTTCTACAGCAGTAACTGGTTAATTGTTATAGATGCTTTTTCTAAATCCGCCTGTATACATCGCGCTAACAGTTTCTACTTCTTCGACGATTCGATGCCTTGAAGAAGATTTCGCAAATTTCGGATTTTCAAATACTTTGGTTTCTGATAACGCCACATGCTTTTTATCACAAGAATTTTTAGAACGGTGTGCTAAAAGAGGAATTTCAAAAGTTTCCGGAGCACCATACCATACACAAACCAATGGTATAGCCAAACGTTTTATCCAAACTTTCAAAAGAGCAATACAGAAATCGAATTCTAACATCGATAAAGCTGTATTCGAATTCTTACATCAGTATAAGCAGACACCAGTTTTAAACGGAAAATCTCCCATTGAGTGATAAAATAATCGACAGTTACGAAGCTACATCGGCATTTATAAACCTACTAATGTCACGAAAACCCATAATATAATACCGAAGGCATCAAAATATTCCTTTGTTATGTGTGGTGGATTATGCTACTTTAGGAATGCCAAAATACTAAATGAAAAATTACCTAAATGGATACCTGCACACATCGAGAAAATTATAAGGGCCAGACATGCTCTTGTTCTGCAAACGGGTTCAAGCAAGATATTAAAGAAGCATATTGACCAATTTAGACAACCCCATTGCGAGGAAGGTACTGATTTTTCACTATACTATCGACCGAGAGATCAGCATATCCAAGAGAAAAACAATACGAATGAATCTAATCGAGTTCAAACACCCCATTAGAGAGATAAACGAGATTCATCATATCTTACCAACCTACGTAGGTCTAATAGAATCCGGAGGTCACCAAGGCGTTACGACCCTGATAGATGGATCAGACGGGGAACAAAATTTAAGAAGGAAGGTGTTGTGACTACTAATTAAACAGATTAATTAGATTAGATAGCGCATTACCGGGAGCGTTATTTCGTTTTCTTAACACATGTTACAGATTTTTAATAAATTTAATAAAGAAAATATGCAACTTCAGATGGCTAATACAACACTTTTTAGTTGTAAAAATGTTGTCATTATTTATAAAAAAACTTGAATTTTTTCTTCAAAATCTTTTGAAGAGGAATTCTATCAGTTTCCGGAATTATCATCAATGTAACATTATGAAACAACAAAGGAGGTTGAAAGATTCAGTAATCATTTTAATGAACTTAAATTAGACATAGAAAAATGATTTAATGATATCTTGATCTTGAAGGAGTAGGACTGGATGGTGAATTTATATACTGCAATGTTACAGTAGCTGATGTATCGTGCCAAGAGAAATTTTTAGAAATGAAATATGATACAGAAAGAGAAATGGATTTTATTTATGGTGGATACCAGAAACTCCGTCAAAATAGAAAAGTACTTACCTTATATCCAAATATGTGGAAGATGATACGTTATCTACTTTTGCCTTTCCGACCTCGTGTTTGGTGGAGTCAGACTTTAGTGCAGTGAATAATATTGTTACCAAACAAAGAAATCATCTGAACATCACGGAAAGGGGAGAGCTTCGATTTTTGCTCACGAAAATTGAATCAGAAATCCAATATATAGTTTCTCGGTATCAGCCTCAATGATATCATTAAATATTAGTCAATTTTAACATTTTTTATTTTTTTATTGTCAGGAGTTTTTATTATGTGTAATTTGTTTGGGACAAGGTAAATTAATTGATGTCTTGTTTTCAATTAAATTTAAGTGGATGGTAACACAATTTACACTTTCGTGGAAGATAAAAGTGGGCGGTATGTGTTTAAAGGTTGAAATCCCCGATATAGGCCAGTGAATGTCTTTAACATCGATTAGTCATGTCACAATACGTATTTTGTTGAATCTCGGTTTGATTAGGTTTATAAATTAGTTTTATAATGTAATATTAATCGCTAAATATTTTTTCCAGAATGAGCAAGAACTTAATTATAGAAGTTGACCAAACGATTTCTTTAACAGTTTAGTCCACCTTAACATAAAAATAATTTAACTGGAGTATAGTGCAATAGCAGTCATATTTATATATCTCTGTATATTTTTACTTCTTATTTCTCTTTCAATGTTGATGTTGATATACTTCTCTTTTTATGATTTTTGGAAAAATTATCTTTTTTCAGATAAAGAATCAGTTAATGCTGGATCAGGGCTATCTGAAATTTATGTAACAAAAATGAACCGGTATTATCATAATACTAAATTTGCTTCAACTTCATATATCAAAACACTATTAAAAATTCAGAAAATATCAGGGTATTATTAATTTTGTAACCCAAGTTTGATGTCCACAAAGTAAATCGTATAATGAACTTGTGTTGGACCTAATTGATCCCGATTGTGATTTTCAGGTAAAACATAGTTTCTAAATGCTTTCGGGCTATAAAATATTATTTGTATAAAAATTTTAAAAGAAATTTATATACAATATTAAGAAGCTGTGAACAAAAATAATAATTGTAACATATTCACAAAAAAAATAAAAACTGAATATAATTCTGTGACCAAGGGATTTGGTACCATTAAATAGGGTATTTGATAATTTTCAGAAAAATTTTGTAATTTGGCAAAGGCAAAATTGATAAAGATATAAGTAAAAGAAAAATATTGCTAATAATCAGAAAATTATTGACGTCATCAGTTCCTACAACTTTTCAACATAACTCCTTATTAGTTAGCGAAGCAAAAACAGAAACGATTTTTGTTTATTCAATTCGTTTCAGTTTGTAGTGTTAAAGTAATCATTAATGGATAAGATTGTAAAGTCGGATGTGTAGATTTCAAGCTGAAAAAATAATTGACATAAGTAACCTCAGTAATATAAAAACATGAATATATTTAAAGTTAGAGTTACGAGCGCTTGTTTTAGTACAAAAATAAGCTCAGGAATCCGCCTGGATAGTATAATAAGTGGTTATATATATCAGATTATTTACAAAACCACTAAAATTTACTGTTGTTTCTATAACAAAAATTATGTCAATAATATCCTCAAAAACAAATTTTCGTTATTAAAAAAATATATAAAACACGACAACAAATTATAATTCCTTTTCAGTGAGATTGATTCAACATTGTTGAATTTCCCAAAGAGTATTCAGAAAATATTAAGGCCGAATCAACTAATGTAGGCGGCACTAATAGTGAAATGCAAACATTAAGCAGCAACGGTTAAATATGAAGATAAAAAAGTTTATACTTTATATTTAGTGGTCTGGAACATGTTTAAAAATAAATCAATATTCTCAGTCAATATAAATTCCTGAAGATCTCTGAAGGGTATAATGAATGGATATCTCCTGATGAAGAGTCTTAAAAACAGCAACAATAGGGTCAGAATGATAGAAAAAACCCTTCCATGTTAAATTTCTGAATGGCGTCGGTAACAAAGATACCTATAAGTATTTTTATAAATTTCATAATTTTAGTAAATTGATATCGTTGGCTCAACAATAATTCCCTAAAAATGAATTTAATTATTGATATCATTGTAAGCAGATTTAATGATTGCAATACTGATTATTTTTTGGCGACTCTAGATTAATTCGTCATTCATTTCAATTCTTTGGAATGAATGACTAAGTTACTTTTGTAACTATATAAATTAACCACTAATTACCAGGGAATGAGGAAATTTATTACTTTTTACTATTATTCGTTAACGCATGCTTATTATATACACATGTAGTGGCACTTGATATTTATGTCCTTATATAATAATTATATTAAATATGGCCTTGATGTAACTTTAAAGCACGCCAATTATTACAAATATATATTATCACAAATGATTTTTGACCGTGAGTCGTCCACGTCCTGGGTGTTGAAGGATCAATGAATTTGAAATATTAGGTCAGTTTATTTGATTGGGATATTGAATAATTTTAATGTGACTAAAAGCACATTATTTTCATTATAACTAAATTTTATTCTTGAAAGCATTTACCCAGTAGTTGGTAGTAGCCTGAGATTCCAAAATGTTTGAATAATGTAATTATATCATGTAAGGTGAATGTCACTACATAGAACATTATTGAAACAAAAACCTATAATCAGTACAACGAATGGAAAGTAAGTTAATAAGTAATAAGATACAGGAATCGTTCTATTCAAACCAGCAGTACCATGGAAGAAGAGATGGCAAAAATAGTGCAGGGTATGTAAATGATATATCCTAGAGAATCCAGAAGTTTAAGGAACTCACGAAAGAAACGAAAAATTAAGCAGAGATGTAAAATTGAAATGTAGAAGAAATATATATAAAAAATTCATACTTTCGATATTATACAGTACCTATACGCAAAATACGGAGGAATGCTATGATATCCAAATCATGATTGGTTAAGATGAATGTCTAAGACCATGTCAAAATTATTCAAATAGCCAATCTAAAGCCAAAATATACAAGAATACCTAATTTCTTGAATAAAAAGGGCAGAGAACCATCTATATAATCAACCATCCATTAGAAAACAAAAGCAATTATTAAAGTGCAAATACATAAAATTGTACTAATATACAGGATATGTGACCATAAATGAGGATTTCAGAATTTATGCAATTACCTTTTTGATAATATCCGTTGTTGTGAGTATTGAATGAACGTTCCTTGGATGGAGTGCAACCAATTGATGTGGACATGATACGGACCTCTACACGGAAATTTCAATCCCTTTGTCAATTTGATTATCTTATCGTGGTTTTTAGTACTTTTCGTATCAGTTATATTGCAATATTTGACAAAAAATGGAACAATTTAAAAATGAATCCTTTAATTTTTCAGGGATTGACCAATAATTGAATGAAAGAGTTTCTTCTTAGTTATCTTTTAAGATTTAGTTTCAGAATATCGTAGTGCATTTTCTAGACGAAGTTGGGGGAAATTCGAAAAATGATTCTTTATGACAATTGATAAAATGTCGATTAAATCAAACATACATATATATAATTCTAATCAGGTGAAAAGAACCACAGATATGTTTATAATGTATTTATTGCTAGAAAGTGTGTCAACTAATAACGTGGATAGGTCTGATGTAACTAAATTAGTTGTCTTTATTAAGAAAAGTAATAATGTGTCCAGGAATATATTTTCAATTAACTCCAATGCAATATCGTCAAAATTTTTTTAAATTAGTTTTATATTTTCTTAAGCCACAAATTAAGCCAAAATGGAACTTTTGAAGAAAAATGAAACCCTAACGAATGTATAAGCATGATATGGGATATAAACCAAATAAGGAATTTTAATCTGTCGGATTATAGAAGAAATGTTATTTACTGACATGGGATTCTAATGGATAATTCAGAACTTGACTATGTGATTCATCAGATTGCAGAACCAATCGATGTTTTAAACAGGTTGTACAAATTTCTTTCGCTAATTCAGATACTTCATACATGAAAGCTTCCCTAGCTATTTTATTGGAATTGAAGCTTCTATTTATGGTTTCAAGGTAAAGAGGAATACCACTACTATCGCAAAAGATAGGAATGAAAGGACTAATCCTAGGAGATATATTTCGAATAGAACATCATAATTCCATCACAAGAAAATCAGTATAAATTACCATTTTAATTGATCTTATATTATTTTTACTTTGATTCGCTAGAAATTAAATAGTATAAACTAGAATTGGAAAAGATCTTTTTGCTGAAATATAATTAAATAAATATTGAGACTCTTGCTTCAAGAAGAGCTCCACCTCGATAAACCACCAATAAGGGAAACCAGATTGAAGATAAAATAAGATAGAGGGAATTCTACGGGTTATAGGAACAGAGTAAAGGGAATGGATTGATATATAAATAGTTAAGACGTGTCATTTGGAAGAGGATGATTTATCAAGTGATGTAGGCTGCACAGAGAGAAAAGACTAATGCCGATCGGTGCTGCGACATTAGGGAGAGAAATAGTTATATATTATGATGTCAGTTGACTTTGGCATATATCTGATCGTATTTCTATTTTGATCACAGGATTACAGAAAGGTTAACTTAATTAGGTTGGAAAAATATTTCCAGGTATTACCAAAGCATAATTTGTAAATAAATAATAGACTCTATGTTCCTCCTTATTTTTTACATTTAGTTCCCATTTTTTCAGATAGGTTTTCAATACTCGAGCTGATTATACGGAAAACTCATTCGAACAAATATATAATAACATGTTAGTATTGAACAAAATTTCACTAACAGAATTTGAAAATCATTGAAGAAAGTGGAGTTCAGCACAGTGCGTCGCAGGGAACCATGTTCCACGCATTAGTTTAAATGGTTTTCTTGGTTATGCAGCCTATATATTAACACTCCTTATCCCACAGAAGAAGAACTAAATATTCTGGGTTATGCTTTTTCCTTTGAAAATCCATGTTGAGATGTTTAGTGATTCTAGGATAGTCCTTCCCAATGATCGTTTCAACAGTTTTTATTTGCGCCCACTTTTTTGCCTGATTATAATACGTAATTAATAGACTTACTGGATGAAATTTTAGTTCCTTTTTTATTTTTTTTCACGTGTATAGCACTTCCCGAATTCCTTATTATAAATTTGAAGGTACCAACTTTCGTCGGTAGCTATTGCTATTAATAAAACAATGCTTTTTTATGTGCATGGCGCGGCAATTAAGATAGCCAATGGCAAATTTGTGTCATATATTTTGGTTTTTGTTACCCGATGTTGTGGATTAAGTTATTAATTAACAGACTAATTAGTATTAGTGCGGCGGCGAGATCACG
>LDMZ01056411.1:0-14880 GCA_001455285.1 Sphaeromyxa zaharoni
GGAGAAGTGTTGTAATTGAATGTAATAGAAACTTATAATTAGTTTAATAAGTAGTTAGCTCGGGGCGGTGCGCACGTTATTACACATGTATCAATATTATTCCCTTAGTAGAAGTTTTGTTGCCTTATGGAGTAAGCATGAGAGCTCGAGTCAATACTGGACACGGTCCATCCTTAATTAATTCGAAATATGTTAAAAACAAATATATCAATCCCGTAAAGTATTTCCTTTGATCCGTTAATGGATCCCCGACGAGCTCTTTTGGATCCTGTGAAAACAATTTTAAAATTAAAGAAGAATCCTTCTTTTTAGATTTTGTTGTGATGAAATCCCTTCGATTTGACGCTATCCTTGGTTGAAACTTTTAGCTGAAGTACGAGTATTCAGTTGATTTACAGAAGCAAAATTTTATAACGAAAGAAATTAACTGTTCAACTACGCCAGTAACAGATCCATTAAATGAATTATTATGAAGTTATTCCTCATTATTTGCAAGCTCGCCAAGTGAAAATGGATATACAGAAATCGTTAAAAAAAGAATAAACACCGGCTCAAACGAAAGTGTATGTGTTCGACCCTATCGAGTACTGTGAGCTCTTGACGCTCTCCAGCACTTCTGGTTTAAAAAAGGATGAATCTCATAGGTTCTGCGTGGATTTCCAAAAATTAAATTCTATCACAAAGAAAGATAAGTATCCCTTACCATTTGAAGTGATAAATCAATAATATTGTCATGAAAACATAGAGAACCGCAGAAATAGCCCGAAGGGTTTTCGAGGCTTGTAAAGAACGAGTAGCTAAAAAATTCACCAAAAAAACATTAAGCAGGTATTCTCAAGCCACACATGGGGTAATAATGTAACATAGATAAACACATATGTTCGCATTAGAATATACATCTGATTAATACCTATGAGCCATGCCTAGCTCTTCCTAGGCATCCACTATTCTGATCTAGCACTTTGGGAAAATGAATGTGAGACCCACATGCTAGAAAAATTCACATAAAAGAAACAAAACTTAAAGTAAAGGGAAGGGCGAACTATTTATGAAACATCACACTCGACATGGTAAACCGAATTATTTCACTTCTCATCTGATTTACGTATAAAATGCCCAAAAATACATCGAAATGAGGAATAATTAAAAATTGGCACATTATGTACGATTCATGTTCTTATTAAATTCTCGTAAACATTTGGCATCATTTTTCAACAACTTTATATGTTGCGAAGCATTTTTAATAAAACATAATGAAAGACCCTTATGTCGTGATAATGATTAAATGTATAAGGTTACATATGTTCCAATAATCTAATTAGTTACAATCATTAAAACAGACTTAATTGATGTTGAAAAGTATTTTTAGCTCTAAAATTAACAGCTGTCTATATAAATAACGGGACGAAAATTTAAAAATAAAAATAACACACTAGCCATTTATATATTTCTTATTGTAAGATTTAATTTTTATTATTTATGACATCATTTTGCGTTATCTAGCTTCTTAATCATATTTCATACAAAATATTTTTTGAAATAACAATAAAGATAAGAAACAATAGGTGACTTGATAATTAATCGTAATTAAGATAAGAATACTACGCATGCACCTAACTGGTGCTTTCTTTTGTGATGACTGGTAAGGCTAGGATCCGTCTTCAAAACGAGAAACACTCTGGGAGTATCACGAAACGAGGAAAAGTACAAAAAGCATCGGTAAGTACATGTTTACATTTAGATGTATGAAAAGTTATTTTTTTTTCATCACGAATTCCTCTTACACTTTATGTCGTTTTGTTACTGGAATTTAGAAGAAGGATGATAAATATACTGTAGGACCTGCCTTGCTCGCTTTATTTCTTTTCGTTGTTGTTGGCTCAGGTATATAATTCTTGCTATTTTTTGAATCTCTAGCTGTTTTTCAAATCCTTCAATACTTCCTTTGAATAATTACTATTTTGTCGAAAATTTTTATAGATGTCCTTAGTAGAATTAGTTTAAATTAATTAGTCTATATTCCTTTGTTCTGGACTATTATCGATTGGCTGTAAAATAGTAAACATTTGCTATGAAAGCTTAGTGCTATCATAGGTACGAATTTATTAGTTAGGATGATCGATTTTAATCCTTTACACACTTTTCAATATTTAATGGAAAATACTTATGTAACGATGCTAATCAAATATTCATTATCCTACTTTAGTACATGTAAAAATATCTAGGTGTAGGTTATGGAACTGATCAAATTGTTTTATTTTAGTTCATACTTTTGGTATTTCATTTTCTTCTTTAGTAATATATTGTTTAATATTTAGTCTTTAATAAATTAAACCATATTTTATTTGTCATTGTTATTCAATGACTGAAGGATAACGATATCTTTCATGTTTTTGACACCATTATTATCGATTTGTGGAAGAATCAAGAATCTAATACAGAAATAAAAATGTATGTGTCCAACAGTTGTAAGAACTTTAAAAGAGTGCTTTGATTTATTTTTTTTGTGATAGCACTAGTTTTTTGAAAATCTCAGGAGCTAGGCACAATAAATAAAGCGTAGAAAATAAAAAATAGCCGTGTTCCTGTCACGTTCGTCTGCTAATCAATGTTTCAGTCTAATGTTGACTTTGAAGATATATTGTATAATCCACGAGGACGGATTGACGATTTGATGAAAATTTTCTAATTAAGTATTGGAAGAGAAATTCACATGATAACCCAAATAAAATTTTAATATTTATATCACTACCGTATATAGGATAATCCTTGATGTATTAACAGTTCCTACATGTCAGATTTTTCCATCATTTCTTGCTACATCAATTATTTTAATAAATTTAATTAAACGTAAGATATATATGAGGGATCGCCTTAAGATAAGAATTAAACGATGGTTGTTTTATAAATTTCAAATAAATAGCGCAATATACTGAAGTGCATAAAATGAAATAAAAACTATGATATTCGAATGAATTTTTTTATTAGTCATCCTTGGACGCTTTGTTCATAACCCAAGATCCGATAAGACTGTTATAACTTTCTTTTAAAAATTAGGGGAATTTGGTGCAATCATTTGCGTCAAAACATGAGTGACAAATCACTGAGGCTTATTATTATGACTTTTTTAAAAATATGTGAACGATCTGAATAAAAGAATATTCACGTAACATGTACCTATATATATAGACTATAAAATATAATATTTAAAATTATTTATACTAAACAACAAAAAGTTCTTTTTTAATTTTAAGTTTTCATATAGATGTGTTTTCAAAGAGGATCCATGCAATAAATGTTGATCTGATCCACCGTTATGGACAATCACTAAACTTCTCACAACCATATATTGAAGCACGATTTAGTGTATTTTTGAAATTGTGCTTATAATCGTATCTAAAATACAGCATCAATCACATTCAATTATTGTAAATTGTGGTCGAATCCATTCATTCAAAAATGAATGAATCATGTAAAAAGGCAATTAATTTTTATTACAAGTTAATTAATGTAATGAGTTTGATTAAAAAACTCAAAAGACGGATAACTCTATAAAAAGGTTGAATCAACCTAATTCTGGATATTAATCTAAAACCCTGTCAATATTTACATATGTATAAACGGGTAAAAATACATCGACCGTACCTCAATAATAGAGATCTTTTATAAGTTCAACTTTCATTGATTTGATACAAATAAGTTCATTCTCCTACGTATGAATTTTAGAACCAGAGAATACACGATCAAATGTAATAAACATCTATTTATTCATCTTACTATTTTTAAATAGCTTCTCTATGTATATTTGTCATTCATCATTGAATCCAATAATACACCACATAGCAGCATTATTAGCAAAGTTATTTCTTTCATACAATTTATTCTTGTGTATTTATATTGTTTTATCGATTCAAGCAGGAGTACAAATTCCTTCCGTTCATGAAACCATAAATTTTCTTTCTACCTAAAACGTTTTTAAAAATATTTTTTTATTCCATTACTTTCTACAAAAGATGATTTTGAAAATTACCTTCTCGGAATAATCGATATCATTTTTTCAAATAAATTTTATTCTATTTTATCTAAAAAACCTCTAATCAAAGTTTTTTTATTATAGATAATATCCAATAAATATTTTTTTGCAACCTCAATAACAGTACAAATATTTATATCAAGTCAAAATGTCTAATTACGAGAATTGATACCATACTCGTACTATATTTTCAGTGAATTTATTTAAAAGTTGAAAAATCAGTAATTATGTAAAGGTAACAAGAATATACTAAATTTAAATGGATATATTACTTAGTTAAGGATAATAATAAATATTTCAGAGCCAAAACTCTTAATTTAAAGTAAACTTGTTGAAAATAACACATTTTTCATTTGACTTCCAGAATCATTGACAAATGCAAATTTCTTGATTTAAAAAATTAATGTATAAAAGATATATCACATTTTAAAGACGTCTAACAAGTAGATGTAACATTTTTTAATAACAAATAATCTTCTATATAAAAGGAACGATCAAATAGAAGTTTACCATACGGTAACCTATTAGCCATTAATTAAGATCTTAGGTCTATATGCCGATAACAGGATAATTCCAAGATTTTCCTCTATCAAATAAAAATCTTCCTGTAATAAAAGGTGTGAGTTTTATTTTCCAGATAAAACTTCGCTCCTAATGTCGATTTAAACCTCTAAAGCTATAATAATACACAATTAATTAGGAAGACAGCTATTGAGTCAATTAGTTAAGCTTTATCTGGAAAAATTTGATTTACACCTTTTCCAAAAATCTTTTTATCTGATAGAGAAAAATTTGGGGATTTTTCCTATTTGCCATATGCCGTATGACATAAAAGTGTTTTTATCAAATGCTCCTATAAAATAAATCAATGTTTGTAAAATACAGCAGCTAATCATTACCTTTACCATTAAAGGAGCAATTTTTGATGGGTAAAAGGTTTTATAAATGTAAATCTG
Organism: Sphaeromyxa zaharoni; assembly: GCA_001455285.1. Taxonomy (NCBI): domain Eukaryota; kingdom Metazoa; phylum Cnidaria; class Myxozoa; order Bivalvulida; family Sphaeromyxidae; genus Sphaeromyxa; species Sphaeromyxa zaharoni. Next base: position 4,990 of record LDMZ01056411.1, read on the forward strand.
TTATAATCACTACATTATGGCATCAAACCAGTTACAACAAATCAACACCAATAATTTTTCAACTTTGTGATATCGGAGATCGAACCATCGGTTTAGATACGCTTCTATGAAAGACGCAGAATTCACAAAAAATTAATATAACCAGAATTGATGACAAATAAGAAGAATCCGGGACGAAATGTGATATTGTCCATATCCGCAGGTCACTTAAGACCTCGATTAAAAGGTTAATACACTATTAACAACGAGAATGGAACGACTTTTGAAATTCGCCAACTTATTAGTTATACCTAGCGGAAAACGCTAGAAAGATTAAAATAACTCTCTTAGAACATTCTCAGACAACCCTTCGAAAATACAAAGTTACGGGGACTCAACCGAGTCGACTCGATCGGCTAAAATTAAATAGCTCATTTTTTCTGAATGTTTCGGTATTTATTGCCTGAGACTGTATTAGTTTTGTTCGTTCAAAATTTTTTCTTTATTATTTTGATACCAAGTACACTAAAAGCAGGCTGTTGTGAAAAAGAGGATGCACACATACCAGTTGCAACATTTTAAGCTTTATTTAAAAATCATTGGTTACTGTTTACATTTGGAAGGTGAGGCACCACTATGTCGACATGGTAACACAAAAAAAATACCCAACATGTCACGTACATCAGTCTTGTATTATATAATTTTACTAATAAACTTTTACTAAGAGTGAATGAAAAAAATGACAGGGTAATTCTAGACAGATGTAATAATCCGTAATGACATGACGACAAGCCGATTTATTCCTTATTTGAGTTGTTCGGCTCGATTCGTGATAAACTTGAAGGTGAATTTATTCAATGTCGGGAGGAAACAGTAATTTTTCTTATAATAGGTAGTGTGATAATTTTCTAAATCATATATTAGTGATTATAGTAGGAGCCGTTACGAATCGGAACTTCCGCAGCCGGAGAGTAACAAGATTTACCAACCGGATATTGAAGTAAACAAATATGCATCGCTGATCAAACCGGGGCAGGGAGATAATGTACGAATAATTATGCAGGAATTATTGCTTACAGTTATTAATAGGTCGGGGCTAAGAAATCTAAAAAAGGAGGCAAGCGGGTTCCTAACCCTGATAAAAAAGTGCTGAAACTTACTTCACGCATTCCAAAAGAAATAAGACCCAACGTAAGAGTTGTTGGTGATCAGATATGGGAAGACAAGACCCTCGGTCAGTTCGATCCTGGTTTGATGTACTCCTTCCTCTTTTACTTTTACAGATGACTACAGAATATTTTGTGGGGATCTAGGTTATGAGGTAAGTGAGGATACTTTGAAACTCTCCTTCCAGAAATATCCGTCCTTGTTAAGGGTCAGGGTTATTAGGGATAAAAAAACGAACAAAAGCAAGGGATATGGTTTCATTAGTTTCAAAGATCCCCAAGACTACTTAAAAGCATTAAAAGAAATGAACGGTTTTCGTTAAGAAATATTTTGAAGATCTTCTAGGTCAGTATGTTGGTACGCGCCCTATCAAACTTCGAAAGAGCACTTGGAAAAATCGAACTTATGATAACATGGTAAAAAAGACCAGGGAGAAAAAGAAACAAGGACTGAAAGTTTAAGTTTGCATATATATATATATAACTCTATTTTCATCTTGTCTTTATATTAATTAAAGATAGGTATTGTTATTCTCAATTTTTGATGCTTTAAATTTTTATTGACGTTTCTTCTGTTTTGTAATTAAGAATTTTTTACCAGGAAGCTAAAACTTTACTTTTTTTAACTTAAAATAGCTTTTTTATAATGTTATTTACTGCAAGGTTTACGGAAGACTCATTAGTTGGGATCAACATATTTTCTTACCATTCGCTAATTTAATGATCATAAATTTTCAGATATGATTGTGGAAGACTAGTTTATTATTTGTATCAAGGTTCTCAAACTGCTATAGTAATATGTGTGTATATATATAACTATTTCAGATTTATTGCAACTATCTTAATATCCATTTATTGAATTAAAAAAATTAGTTTATATAAGTGCGGGTACGCATTTGATAATGTTTTTAAGCATGTTTCATAATATTCATCCCAATATTTTGAAAAATAATTTCCTCAACTGGATTTGGTAAGTATGAATATGGGAACAGAAACTGGAATCCTTTATTATATTCTTGAGAAATATTTTCTTTTCTCTATGTTATTTCGATATTCATCGCAATTCATGGCTTCGTCATTTATCTTTTCTGTCTCATAATTAAAGCGATTAAACGTTATTTTATTAATGATGGATTTGCACTTTTGACTTACCGTATTTTAAGGACGATAAGGCGCATTGCCGATTTTTTTGCAAATGTAAGGATTTTGAGTGCGCCTTTTAGTCCGAAAAATACGGCAATTATTTTACAATATAGATAAGAATTGACGTTGAAGTTTTTTATTTCTTCCTTTTGTGGTAGAAAGGCGAATAACTGTTCTATTTCAAATTAGACCTCTGGTCTTCTATCCATATATGTACAATAAGAAAAGCACATTTGAAGAGTCAGTAGAAATTTCATTACTGAACCAAGAAAAATATTCTTTTTTAGTAGAATCTACTGAGGCTATTTTACAATTTTTTATTAAAATTAGGCCGTTTCAGGGAGATACTAATATATTGAATTCTGCATTCAGGTGTTTTTTAAATTAATTCTTTTCGTAGTGCTCCGATCATTTATTTGGTTTACATTAACGTATAAAATGAATCGTTTGTAAAAATATCCTTTGTTAGCTTCATTTTTATATATCCACCATTTTGTTTTCTAGAGATGTTTTCTTGCCAGTGATACAAGATTATTATTATTATGCATTGTTGCATTTTAATTTTAACAGCAGTGTAGCGTCTTAGCATTCATAGAGTTATGAACTGTTGTTTTAATTACAGTATTCATAGATTTCTGCAGAAATTTTATCATAAATTAAATTTCAGGTTGTTTCCTCATGATTATGTCCCTAATTAAAATTATCTATTTATTCGATCCCATTTTTTCAACAAAATACAAATTGACTCAATTGAACCATAAATGGGTATATGTTTACTTTAGCCATTCTTACAAAAGTTTTGTAGAGTTTTATTTATAAAGATATTAATTGAAAAAGTTATTTTTTCTGGATTATGAATGATTTTGCTTGGATACTCTTATATTGAAAGTGGCTTAACAAGCTTGAGTGTTCTTTAAGATAATAAACCTTGAAAATAATCGATTTTTTTATTAATGCTTGTCAGGTTGAACACTTCAAAAAAATTAACAAGGAGGTGATTTTACCATTCCTTGTGGCTTCCACAACGGTGTGATACTTCCATGAATTGCAGTTATGTAGTATATATATATTTACGAGATAATATAAGATTGCTAACCACTATAAACTGACGGTAGATAATAGGGTCGCGGGTTTGAACCTGACCCGTACGCTTTTATAAACAATACAAAATAATTGCATTAAATATGTGTATTCAATTCCGGACATCTGTGATTAGCCCAATATTCAATATCAAAACTAGAAACGAGACTCCAGGAAAGATGTAAATCATAACGTTAGTACACATGTGTAAATCGTTGGAAAGAAATAAATTTAATGAAAACACGGATATGTAAGGCAGTGAATAGGAAAGTACCAATATATATACAGTAGATAGATGCAACAATAGCTCTTATAATCGAACCCCGATTTATCGTTTATATTATATGTATTATTTTGATTAAACATTTAATTATTCATCAATATTTTTACAAACTAAAATTCCCAAACATTAGATAAGTCTCTTGTTTATGATTTATAAATGTTTGACACTATTTTGCGTATAAAAAATAAAAACATAAATCACAACTCATTTTTCAACAAGTATAAATAAGTATACTGATGAAGAAAGTTTAAATAACAATCATAATTCTTATCACTAATATTTATATACATTTATCACACGAGATGGACGTAAACCTATATTGAAACACTTTCAAAAATAATCAGAATCGGCGTCAAATATCATATAGCATGGGTTTTTTCATTAAGGATGCACCATATGATCAAAGTCTCCTTGTTAGTAGTTAGGTCGTGGTTACTGCCTCAGCGGTTGATTTAAATATTATTTATATATCTGAATTTCTTTTGAAATAATACTGAATATAGATACGGTACCTTGATATCCCCAAAATAAATAGGAGGGGCTGTCGGGGAAAAGTCAGGCATCACTATGAGCAATCCAATAAAAAACCTATTCATGTGTCATTTCATGATGAGTGAATTACCTAGATAGTACCCTAATAGGTTTAATGTTATTTAAAAAATCTAAGCAGTATTCACAAGTGTCGTAAATCAATCTACAGCTGTTCTAAAAAGTAATTATGCTCACTATAATTACTACTGAAACCAGTAAATTATCATTTTTTCATAAAAAATAGAATATATTTTAGGGGTGCTGTTAGCATATCTAAACATTCAGAGTTCAAGATTAAAAGAAGTGGGAACTGTGAAATATGCCCAGTACTCAAGTAATATTATTTAAGACGGTGACAGTACTAAGACATTAAAGGGATTATATCCATGTGTATTCCAGTTAATTTTTATTATGGTATAATATAAAATTTTTAAAAAAAATGTGATTTATTCTGTATCTTATAATGGTGTGTCATTAATCATGAAATAAAATTCAAAAGAGATTAAAGTTCATGGTGCTGTAGGTTTAATGCGATTGAATTGTATATAATACTTTTTTTAGAGACGAGTCCGGAGTCCGGGTTGACATGTGGAGATCAAGTATTGTAGAGCATTATTAAATGTCCCCCAAAAAAACAAAACCAATATTAGTCTAAGAATATTAAACTGACATGTTGCATCATCGAAAAAAAGTGATGTATTATAACGCACCACTTTTTAAAAACAAAATTTGATTGGATGTTAAAAATCATTAACAAATAATTCTTGAAAGGAAAATAGCGAACGAGGATTTATCCTGGATAATGTTCCTTTCACAAATGAGAACTTATCAAACACCAATATAAAACCGATTTTTCAAAAAAAAATTAAATCCATAAAAAAATATTTTGATAAATAGTCTATGCAGGAAATTTTAAGTGAACTTAAATTCATGAAAAGTAGAAAAGATCCTTTAAATATCAGAAAATTCTTTTATTCCATGAGGGAAACTCCTATTTCCATCAAATGAGACGAAATAAATAGATACCTATACCTGTTGAATACATTTCTACAGTCATTACAGTAAAAATATATTATATAAATAATTTTTCTTAAATTTTTGATAGGCGTAAATTTGTCTGTGATATTTGAAACTTTTATACCTTAATGTTTTACTTTTTATTGACTAATTTATAGATTTTAAAAAATTTAAGCTCGTTAAATACAGTTTTTGAATATGGTGAAAAGGAGGAGGATAAAAAAGAATCAAATATAGAATATTCAAAATATATTCTCATTATTTTGTGATTCATGTTGAATTGCACAATTATAGGTTATACTATTTGAATCTAAAAAATTAAATTACAATTGTAACACACGTTAATGCAGGTATTTGGTTAGATAAAATTGCATGAAGAAAAAAAAATGAATGAGATATTAATAATTGTAGTTAAAAGATATATTAATAGAATCTTTAGACTTATAGCTGAAAAATATTCAGTAATATATAAAAGATGTCTCAAACTAATTAAAACATAAAATGAATCTATTCATCATTAAATATACAATATTATGCTGATTTATCCTAGTTTTTCCTTATTTTTTCAGAAGGAAGACTTTAAAGTTATTATTACATTAAACTTTAATTTAGTAGAAAAAATAAAAGGGTTAGAAACGAATAAAACAGATTTTATGTTGTTTTATACTTTCCTGCAAAAGAATAAAACGACAAAATATTTTCAAACAAAAAAAAGGCAAATTTTATAAAAAATATCAATCGCTAAAAAACGCTTAGGTTAGATAAGATTCTCAGAAATAAATGTCAAGGATATGGAAAAGTCAAGCTGTTCTATCTAAAATATTTATAGATTAAAGAAAAGATATTAAACTTAATGATGTATGAACGGATAAATCTTATTGAGCAAGTAAATTATCACTTGTGAGTGTAATCAAAATTAATGAAACAGATTTTTTTACAAAAAATGCAACTTTATGAAGATCTAAAAGTGTTTTAATACTTTACTTTTGGAGAGATTACATGTGAAGGATGGAGGAAAATATTGAAGGATAAAAAAGTCTCCTTTTTAAATCAACATGTATAAAAAATCAGATATTATTATACTAATAAAGGAAAGGGAAGCTCTATTATATATTTAGTCACTTTGGCGACAGATGAAATCAAAAACTCGTTTTGGGCCCATACGTTACAATGTCTTTACCTTATATCGAGTTAATACACCGTATGTACGTTCTCATTATATCAGGTTTAAAATTAATTTATGTAATTTTTATTTCCTATTACCGCCAGAATATACAAATACCCAAGACAAGAACGTTAAAACCAGTGTTATATAGCCGGCAGCTTAAATTAGCAGTATAGCTTGACGATTTTAACGATATGACGACGCTTATATTTCCAAATTTTGAAATGATATCATGATGGTTTAATATTCCAGACTACTAACTAAACTAGATTGACAAAATTTTCTAATCCTTTTCAAAATCTTCAGCATTTTTGGGTTGCCTCTAGAACGAAGCGTTAGGCTTTCTTTTTTATAATTTTTAGGAGAATATGTAACATTTACTTTTTTCTAAAATTTTTGGATATCTTAATTTATATAACCTATGTTTATTGCTTAAGGGGAATGTCTTATAATTTTTTTCTACCACATTTTAATAAATCTTTTATTCTTAGTTGGCAATATTAGGTTATATTTTTTAGATTAAAAATTAGGGTATTCAAAATGCATTTAAATATTTCATACATAGAAAATTTTTATCTATTAAATTAAAAAAGTTGACGCCAGATTAAGAGAGGTTGCAAGTTTATTTTCCGTCTAGATGATATAAAATTTTGAAAAATTTCTAGTCTAGTCAAACAAAATATTTTTATTTTTTTAAAATATTAAGATTTTCTCAATTTGGTGACAAAGATTAAATTATGATTAATAAACAAAGTAAATTTTATCTTTATATATTTATTCCAATATTCTAGAATATCCTCCATAGGTAAGCTTTAAGGCAAGTTTTATTGTATTAAGATTTTCCATATTAAGTTGTTAGATTTTTTATTTTGTTTTAGATTCGTTCAGCTGTATTTTTTTTAAAAAAAGTAAAATTATCTGGATGGTGAAAACTCACAAGTGTGGCAAAACCTATATGCCAACCTTCCAACTCGTTAGTAGGTCGTTTAAAATTTCCTTGGACATATTCCATATAGCTGATAGAAATTAAGGACTTCTTCTATTTGGTAAATTATGTATCTAACAAAATAACTTTTCTCAAAGGAATTAATAAGGGGATTAGTAATTCCAGGTTTGTTAGAAAAAATCAATTCCTTAGAGGTTCAAACGTTGAAACTACCTCTTCATTAGGAACAGTAGTAGAATAAATTTCCATTCTTGTATGTAATACAAGGATTGGATCACCCTGATATTGTCTTAGTATTTCTAACCCTCCGGAAATTTTTCAAATAAAATTTATAAATGAAAAAGGCAACCTTTATTGAAACACCAGTATATAAATTCTAATATATACCAAAACGGTTATGTATAAATCTATAATAACACATTTCAGAGGAGGATTAGTAAAAGTCGTTCGCATATAAGTGATGAGTCGAGGGTAATCCATGTGCATGTCTTTCCAGGCATTAGGGCATATAAAAATGAAATTATGCAACAGTTTTATAATGCAGAATCGATATAATTGATAAAACTAAGGTGACAGTTTAAAAAATCTTATTAAAAATTCGATGTTGTAAGTTAAAAATGCAATTAATAATAATTTGGAGAAAAATAAGAGAATTTGTCGATTGTCAACTATTTGATCCAGATGATAAATTTAATTTCTTCAGAAGTTAATGTTATTGCACCTAGTCTTTTAAATTATTATTGACATATTTTTAAGACTAAGGAACTGACCTATTACGGTTGCGAAGGTTTCCATGTTGCTTCATTTATATCATATGTTGACATTTTCGTGGAAACTGATAGGTATTTCATAGTACTTATTTAAATCCGTGGATCGATTTGAGCTCCATGCGGAAGATTATTGTGAACTCCTATTTCTTTTGTGAGCCATATTATTTTTACTCGCCATCTTGTTCCACAATAACACTTTAGGCATTTAACCGATCAATACATGTAATTTTCACAAACAGTTCTTTCTTTATTAAAACATGAACCAGAAATACCGATAAAAGATAACCTTCTGTTCTCATGGTTTGTTCAGCTTGAATATTTATATTTTCGGTTTTTATAAATGTTTTATACATATATATACCGTTAGAGATAAAAAATAGCTGTCCCTAATAAATTACTTTTTCCTTAATTTAAAAATCTGAACTACTTGAAATGACATATATATATTATCATAAAAATTCGATATTTCAAACAAAAAATGAATATAATAAAACAATATTTCTATCGATTGAAAACCATGATGCGATGTGAAGACATGGAACCGCAACGTAAAAAACATTTTATTTTAAAGCCTTATATAAGCAGAACTCTTTTTACATATTACTTATTAATTACAGATTATAAATGGATTCCTTATTTATTGCTTTGTTTAAATAATGATACAAATTAACATGATTTAACAAATAAAATTATTTTTTGGTATCAATGCGCCATTAGTAAAAATCATCATTTATCGATTAATCAAAAATACTCAAGCCATTAATTTTATTATTTTATTTTCCAATAGTTATCCTAATAATTTCATAAAAATTTCCTATATATTTTTTGTCAAAGTACTGGAATATATATATAGTTTTGAAAGAATATAAACAAGACTTAGTTACGTTTTTACAAATTTCACTGATTGTTACTGAATTTATTAAAAAAAATACAACACAAAATTTGTATTAGCGGATTCAAATAACGGATGACATAATAATTACCTCCTTCATTGATATAAATATTAAAAAAATCAATGAAATTATAAAAAAATTGTTAAATACATTTAAAGCATCAAAGGTAAAACCAGTAAAAATATATAATACATAAATATTAAAAACATGATACAACATAATTAATTGCTACCAAATTATCTAGGTTTTACCCAGCATCAATTTACAAAATTTAGATTGAACTTGATTAAACTGTTGGAGATCAGTGTCTAGTATAATTAGTTCATTCGAAATGTCTGTATTAAGTGGAGCAAGTTTTTGGGCCCTTAACAAATATTCCTTCGCTTCTTCAAACATTTTTTTGCAACGGTAAGCCTATAACAATGGTACAGTTAAATAAAAATATACTTGTCCCAGCCTATAGTATGCTTTTAAGTTGTTTGGATCAATACTCAGAACCTAAGAACAAAAAGAAAACATCAACAACAATACTCGTTCACAAAGGCTAAAGACAAATTTTAACTTTCCAAGCTTAAAAGAGCACAATGCAGCATTTAAAAACATCTTTATGCAAAATTTATTCATTTCTTCCTCCTCTTCTCCATTTGATAGCGAAGCAGATTCAACTAATCTCAAGGCCTTACCATATTTTCTAAGGGCATCTTTATAGCTGCTATGTTGAAAAAGATCATTTCCTTCCTATTTAACATAAAAAATACGAAGTTTTTATCAAAATACTTACATTTTATTAAAAAATATAGAAAGAGAAAGAAGCCGAAAATAGAACAACTTCATAGATTTATTAGCATTTTGTTCAAATTAAGTATATAATATAATTAAATCTTTGTCTTTTAAACTAAAAATTTGTTTCAAAAATAG
>LDMZ01056412.1:0-14880 GCA_001455285.1 Sphaeromyxa zaharoni
GGAGAAGTGTTGTAATTGAATGTAATAGAAACTTATAATTAGTTTAATAAGTAGTTAGCTCGGGGCGGTGCGCACGTTATTACACATGTATCAATATTATTCCCTTAGTAGAAGTTTTGTTGCCTTATGGAGTAAGCATGAGAGCTCGAGTCAATACTGGACACGGTCCATCCTTAATTAATTCGAAATATGTTAAAAACAAATATATCAATCCCGTAAAGTATTTCCTTTGATCCGTTAATGGATCCCCGACGAGCTCTTTTGGATCCTGTGAAAACAATTTTAAAATTAAAGAAGAATCCTTCTTTTTAGATTTTGTTGTGATGAAATCCCTTCGATTTGACGCTATCCTTGGTTGAAACTTTTAGCTGAAGTACGAGTATTCAGTTGATTTACAGAAGCAAAATTTTATAACGAAAGAAATTAACTGTTCAACTACGCCAGTAACAGATCCATTAAATGAATTATTATGAAGTTATTCCTCATTATTTGCAAGCTCGCCAAGTGAAAATGGATATACAGAAATCGTTAAAAAAAGAATAAACACCGGCTCAAACGAAAGTGTATGTGTTCGACCCTATCGAGTACTGTGAGCTCTTGACGCTCTCCAGCACTTCTGGTTTAAAAAAGGATGAATCTCATAGGTTCTGCGTGGATTTCCAAAAATTAAATTCTATCACAAAGAAAGATAAGTATCCCTTACCATTTGAAGTGATAAATCAATAATATTGTCATGAAAACATAGAGAACCGCAGAAATAGCCCGAAGGGTTTTCGAGGCTTGTAAAGAACGAGTAGCTAAAAAATTCACCAAAAAAACATTAAGCAGGTATTCTCAAGCCACACATGGGGTAATAATGTAACATAGATAAACACATATGTTCGCATTAGAATATACATCTGATTAATACCTATGAGCCATGCCTAGCTCTTCCTAGGCATCCACTATTCTGATCTAGCACTTTGGGAAAATGAATGTGAGACCCACATGCTAGAAAAATTCACATAAAAGAAACAAAACTTAAAGTAAAGGGAAGGGCGAACTATTTATGAAACATCACACTCGACATGGTAAACCGAATTATTTCACTTCTCATCTGATTTACGTATAAAATGCCCAAAAATACATCGAAATGAGGAATAATTAAAAATTGGCACATTATGTACGATTCATGTTCTTATTAAATTCTCGTAAACATTTGGCATCATTTTTCAACAACTTTATATGTTGCGAAGCATTTTTAATAAAACATAATGAAAGACCCTTATGTCGTGATAATGATTAAATGTATAAGGTTACATATGTTCCAATAATCTAATTAGTTACAATCATTAAAACAGACTTAATTGATGTTGAAAAGTATTTTTAGCTCTAAAATTAACAGCTGTCTATATAAATAACGGGACGAAAATTTAAAAATAAAAATAACACACTAGCCATTTATATATTTCTTATTGTAAGATTTAATTTTTATTATTTATGACATCATTTTGCGTTATCTAGCTTCTTAATCATATTTCATACAAAATATTTTTTGAAATAACAATAAAGATAAGAAACAATAGGTGACTTGATAATTAATCGTAATTAAGATAAGAATACTACGCATGCACCTAACTGGTGCTTTCTTTTGTGATGACTGGTAAGGCTAGGATCCGTCTTCAAAACGAGAAACACTCTGGGAGTATCACGAAACGAGGAAAAGTACAAAAAGCATCGGTAAGTACATGTTTACATTTAGATGTATGAAAAGTTATTTTTTTTTCATCACGAATTCCTCTTACACTTTATGTCGTTTTGTTACTGGAATTTAGAAGAAGGATGATAAATATACTGTAGGACCTGCCTTGCTCGCTTTATTTCTTTTCGTTGTTGTTGGCTCAGGTATATAATTCTTGCTATTTTTTGAATCTCTAGCTGTTTTTCAAATCCTTCAATACTTCCTTTGAATAATTACTATTTTGTCGAAAATTTTTATAGATGTCCTTAGTAGAATTAGTTTAAATTAATTAGTCTATATTCCTTTGTTCTGGACTATTATCGATTGGCTGTAAAATAGTAAACATTTGCTATGAAAGCTTAGTGCTATCATAGGTACGAATTTATTAGTTAGGATGATCGATTTTAATCCTTTACACACTTTTCAATATTTAATGGAAAATACTTATGTAACGATGCTAATCAAATATTCATTATCCTACTTTAGTACATGTAAAAATATCTAGGTGTAGGTTATGGAACTGATCAAATTGTTTTATTTTAGTTCATACTTTTGGTATTTCATTTTCTTCTTTAGTAATATATTGTTTAATATTTAGTCTTTAATAAATTAAACCATATTTTATTTGTCATTGTTATTCAATGACTGAAGGATAACGATATCTTTCATGTTTTTGACACCATTATTATCGATTTGTGGAAGAATCAAGAATCTAATACAGAAATAAAAATGTATGTGTCCAACAGTTGTAAGAACTTTAAAAGAGTGCTTTGATTTATTTTTTTTGTGATAGCACTAGTTTTTTGAAAATCTCAGGAGCTAGGCACAATAAATAAAGCGTAGAAAATAAAAAATAGCCGTGTTCCTGTCACGTTCGTCTGCTAATCAATGTTTCAGTCTAATGTTGACTTTGAAGATATATTGTATAATCCACGAGGACGGATTGACGATTTGATGAAAATTTTCTAATTAAGTATTGGAAGAGAAATTCACATGATAACCCAAATAAAATTTTAATATTTATATCACTACCGTATATAGGATAATCCTTGATGTATTAACAGTTCCTACATGTCAGATTTTTCCATCATTTCTTGCTACATCAATTATTTTAATAAATTTAATTAAACGTAAGATATATATGAGGGATCGCCTTAAGATAAGAATTAAACGATGGTTGTTTTATAAATTTCAAATAAATAGCGCAATATACTGAAGTGCATAAAATGAAATAAAAACTATGATATTCGAATGAATTTTTTTATTAGTCATCCTTGGACGCTTTGTTCATAACCCAAGATCCGATAAGACTGTTATAACTTTCTTTTAAAAATTAGGGGAATTTGGTGCAATCATTTGCGTCAAAACATGAGTGACAAATCACTGAGGCTTATTATTATGACTTTTTTAAAAATATGTGAACGATCTGAATAAAAGAATATTCACGTAACATGTACCTATATATATAGACTATAAAATATAATATTTAAAATTATTTATACTAAACAACAAAAAGTTCTTTTTTAATTTTAAGTTTTCATATAGATGTGTTTTCAAAGAGGATCCATGCAATAAATGTTGATCTGATCCACCGTTATGGACAATCACTAAACTTCTCACAACCATATATTGAAGCACGATTTAGTGTATTTTTGAAATTGTGCTTATAATCGTATCTAAAATACAGCATCAATCACATTCAATTATTGTAAATTGTGGTCGAATCCATTCATTCAAAAATGAATGAATCATGTAAAAAGGCAATTAATTTTTATTACAAGTTAATTAATGTAATGAGTTTGATTAAAAAACTCAAAAGACGGATAACTCTATAAAAAGGTTGAATCAACCTAATTCTGGATATTAATCTAAAACCCTGTCAATATTTACATATGTATAAACGGGTAAAAATACATCGACCGTACCTCAATAATAGAGATCTTTTATAAGTTCAACTTTCATTGATTTGATACAAATAAGTTCATTCTCCTACGTATGAATTTTAGAACCAGAGAATACACGATCAAATGTAATAAACATCTATTTATTCATCTTACTATTTTTAAATAGCTTCTCTATGTATATTTGTCATTCATCATTGAATCCAATAATACACCACATAGCAGCATTATTAGCAAAGTTATTTCTTTCATACAATTTATTCTTGTGTATTTATATTGTTTTATCGATTCAAGCAGGAGTACAAATTCCTTCCGTTCATGAAACCATAAATTTTCTTTCTACCTAAAACGTTTTTAAAAATATTTTTTTATTCCATTACTTTCTACAAAAGATGATTTTGAAAATTACCTTCTCGGAATAATCGATATCATTTTTTCAAATAAATTTTATTCTATTTTATCTAAAAAACCTCTAATCAAAGTTTTTTTATTATAGATAATATCCAATAAATATTTTTTTGCAACCTCAATAACAGTACAAATATTTATATCAAGTCAAAATGTCTAATTACGAGAATTGATACCATACTCGTACTATATTTTCAGTGAATTTATTTAAAAGTTGAAAAATCAGTAATTATGTAAAGGTAACAAGAATATACTAAATTTAAATGGATATATTACTTAGTTAAGGATAATAATAAATATTTCAGAGCCAAAACTCTTAATTTAAAGTAAACTTGTTGAAAATAACACATTTTTCATTTGACTTCCAGAATCATTGACAAATGCAAATTTCTTGATTTAAAAAATTAATGTATAAAAGATATATCACATTTTAAAGACGTCTAACAAGTAGATGTAACATTTTTTAATAACAAATAATCTTCTATATAAAAGGAACGATCAAATAGAAGTTTACCATACGGTAACCTATTAGCCATTAATTAAGATCTTAGGTCTATATGCCGATAACAGGATAATTCCAAGATTTTCCTCTATCAAATAAAAATCTTCCTGTAATAAAAGGTGTGAGTTTTATTTTCCAGATAAAACTTCGCTCCTAATGTCGATTTAAACCTCTAAAGCTATAATAATACACAATTAATTAGGAAGACAGCTATTGAGTCAATTAGTTAAGCTTTATCTGGAAAAATTTGATTTACACCTTTTCCAAAAATCTTTTTATCTGATAGAGAAAAATTTGGGGATTTTTCCTATTTGCCATATGCCGTATGACATAAAAGTGTTTTTATCAAATGCTCCTATAAAATAAATCAATGTTTGTAAAATACAGCAGCTAATCATTACCTTTACCATTAAAGGAGCAATTTTTGATGGGTAAAAGGTTTTATAAATGTAAATCTGTTATAATCACTACATTATGGCATCAAACCAGTTACAACAAATCAACACCAATAATTTTTCAACTTTGTGATATCGGAGATCGAACCATCGGTTTAGATACGCTTCTATGAAAGACGCAGAATTCACAAAAAATTAATATAACCAGAATTGATGACAAATAAGAAGAATCCGGGACGAAATGTGATATTGTCCATATCCGCAGGTCACTTAAGACCTCGATTAAAAGGTTAATACACTATTAACAACGAGAATGGAACGACTTTTGAAATTCGCCAACTTATTAGTTATACCTAGCGGAAAACGCTAGAAAGATTAAAATAACTCTCTTAGAACATTCTCAGACAACCCTTCGAAAATACAAAGTTACGGGGACTCAACCGAGTCGACTCGATCGGCTAAAATTAAATAGCTCATTTTTTCTGAATGTTTCGGTATTTATTGCCTGAGACTGTATTAGTTTTGTTCGTTCAAAATTTTTTCTTTATTATTTTGATACCAAGTACACTAAAAGCAGGCTGTTGTGAAAAAGAGGATGCACACATACCAGTTGCAACATTTTAAGCTTTATTTAAAAATCATTGGTTACTGTTTACATTTGGAAGGTGAGGCACCACTATGTCGACATGGTAACACAAAAAAAATACCCAACATGTCACGTACATCAGTCTTGTATTATATAATTTTACTAATAAACTTTTACTAAGAGTGAATGAAAAAAATGACAGGGTAATTCTAGACAGATGTAATAATCCGTAATGACATGACGACAAGCCGATTTATTCCTTATTTGAGTTGTTCGGCTCGATTCGTGATAAACTTGAAGGTGAATTTATTCAATGTCGGGAGGAAACAGTAATTTTTCTTATAATAGGTAGTGTGATAATTTTCTAAATCATATATTAGTGATTATAGTAGGAGCCGTTACGAATCGGAACTTCCGCAGCCGGAGAGTAACAAGATTTACCAACCGGATATTGAAGTAAACAAATATGCATCGCTGATCAAACCGGGGCAGGGAGATAATGTACGAATAATTATGCAGGAATTATTGCTTACAGTTATTAATAGGTCGGGGCTAAGAAATCTAAAAAAGGAGGCAAGCGGGTTCCTAACCCTGATAAAAAAGTGCTGAAACTTACTTCACGCATTCCAAAAGAAATAAGACCCAACGTAAGAGTTGTTGGTGATCAGATATGGGAAGACAAGACCCTCGGTCAGTTCGATCCTGGTTTGATGTACTCCTTCCTCTTTTACTTTTACAGATGACTACAGAATATTTTGTGGGGATCTAGGTTATGAGGTAAGTGAGGATACTTTGAAACTCTCCTTCCAGAAATATCCGTCCTTGTTAAGGGTCAGGGTTATTAGGGATAAAAAAACGAACAAAAGCAAGGGATATGGTTTCATTAGTTTCAAAGATCCCCAAGACTACTTAAAAGCATTAAAAGAAATGAACGGTTTTCGTTAAGAAATATTTTGAAGATCTTCTAGGTCAGTATGTTGGTACGCGCCCTATCAAACTTCGAAAGAGCACTTGGAAAAATCGAACTTATGATAACATGGTAAAAAAGACCAGGGAGAAAAAGAAACAAGGACTGAAAGTTTAAGTTTGCATATATATATATATAACTCTATTTTCATCTTGTCTTTATATTAATTAAAGATAGGTATTGTTATTCTCAATTTTTGATGCTTTAAATTTTTATTGACGTTTCTTCTGTTTTGTAATTAAGAATTTTTTACCAGGAAGCTAAAACTTTACTTTTTTTAACTTAAAATAGCTTTTTTATAATGTTATTTACTGCAAGGTTTACGGAAGACTCATTAGTTGGGATCAACATATTTTCTTACCATTCGCTAATTTAATGATCATAAATTTTCAGATATGATTGTGGAAGACTAGTTTATTATTTGTATCAAGGTTCTCAAACTGCTATAGTAATATGTGTGTATATATATAACTATTTCAGATTTATTGCAACTATCTTAATATCCATTTATTGAATTAAAAAAATTAGTTTATATAAGTGCGGGTACGCATTTGATAATGTTTTTAAGCATGTTTCATAATATTCATCCCAATATTTTGAAAAATAATTTCCTCAACTGGATTTGGTAAGTATGAATATGGGAACAGAAACTGGAATCCTTTATTATATTCTTGAGAAATATTTTCTTTTCTCTATGTTATTTCGATATTCATCGCAATTCATGGCTTCGTCATTTATCTTTTCTGTCTCATAATTAAAGCGATTAAACGTTATTTTATTAATGATGGATTTGCACTTTTGACTTACCGTATTTTAAGGACGATAAGGCGCATTGCCGATTTTTTTGCAAATGTAAGGATTTTGAGTGCGCCTTTTAGTCCGAAAAATACGGCAATTATTTTACAATATAGATAAGAATTGACGTTGAAGTTTTTTATTTCTTCCTTTTGTGGTAGAAAGGCGAATAACTGTTCTATTTCAAATTAGACCTCTGGTCTTCTATCCATATATGTACAATAAGAAAAGCACATTTGAAGAGTCAGTAGAAATTTCATTACTGAACCAAGAAAAATATTCTTTTTTAGTAGAATCTACTGAGGCTATTTTACAATTTTTTATTAAAATTAGGCCGTTTCAGGGAGATACTAATATATTGAATTCTGCATTCAGGTGTTTTTTAAATTAATTCTTTTCGTAGTGCTCCGATCATTTATTTGGTTTACATTAACGTATAAAATGAATCGTTTGTAAAAATATCCTTTGTTAGCTTCATTTTTATATATCCACCATTTTGTTTTCTAGAGATGTTTTCTTGCCAGTGATACAAGATTATTATTATTATGCATTGTTGCATTTTAATTTTAACAGCAGTGTAGCGTCTTAGCATTCATAGAGTTATGAACTGTTGTTTTAATTACAGTATTCATAGATTTCTGCAGAAATTTTATCATAAATTAAATTTCAGGTTGTTTCCTCATGATTATGTCCCTAATTAAAATTATCTATTTATTCGATCCCATTTTTTCAACAAAATACAAATTGACTCAATTGAACCATAAATGGGTATATGTTTACTTTAGCCATTCTTACAAAAGTTTTGTAGAGTTTTATTTATAAAGATATTAATTGAAAAAGTTATTTTTTCTGGATTATGAATGATTTTGCTTGGATACTCTTATATTGAAAGTGGCTTAACAAGCTTGAGTGTTCTTTAAGATAATAAACCTTGAAAATAATCGATTTTTTTATTAATGCTTGTCAGGTTGAACACTTCAAAAAAATTAACAAGGAGGTGATTTTACCATTCCTTGTGGCTTCCACAACGGTGTGATACTTCCATGAATTGCAGTTATGTAGTATATATATATTTACGAGATAATATAAGATTGCTAACCACTATAAACTGACGGTAGATAATAGGGTCGCGGGTTTGAACCTGACCCGTACGCTTTTATAAACAATACAAAATAATTGCATTAAATATGTGTATTCAATTCCGGACATCTGTGATTAGCCCAATATTCAATATCAAAACTAGAAACGAGACTCCAGGAAAGATGTAAATCATAACGTTAGTACACATGTGTAAATCGTTGGAAAGAAATAAATTTAATGAAAACACGGATATGTAAGGCAGTGAATAGGAAAGTACCAATATATATACAGTAGATAGATGCAACAATAGCTCTTATAATCGAACCCCGATTTATCGTTTATATTATATGTATTATTTTGATTAAACATTTAATTATTCATCAATATTTTTACAAACTAAAATTCCCAAACATTAGATAAGTCTCTTGTTTATGATTTATAAATGTTTGACACTATTTTGCGTATAAAAAATAAAAACATAAATCACAACTCATTTTTCAACAAGTATAAATAAGTATACTGATGAAGAAAGTTTAAATAACAATCATAATTCTTATCACTAATATTTATATACATTTATCACACGAGATGGACGTAAACCTATATTGAAACACTTTCAAAAATAATCAGAATCGGCGTCAAATATCATATAGCATGGGTTTTTTCATTAAGGATGCACCATATGATCAAAGTCTCCTTGTTAGTAGTTAGGTCGTGGTTACTGCCTCAGCGGTTGATTTAAATATTATTTATATATCTGAATTTCTTTTGAAATAATACTGAATATAGATACGGTACCTTGATATCCCCAAAATAAATAGGAGGGGCTGTCGGGGAAAAGTCAGGCATCACTATGAGCAATCCAATAAAAAACCTATTCATGTGTCATTTCATGATGAGTGAATTACCTAGATAGTACCCTAATAGGTTTAATGTTATTTAAAAAATCTAAGCAGTATTCACAAGTGTCGTAAATCAATCTACAGCTGTTCTAAAAAGTAATTATGCTCACTATAATTACTACTGAAACCAGTAAATTATCATTTTTTCATAAAAAATAGAATATATTTTAGGGGTGCTGTTAGCATATCTAAACATTCAGAGTTCAAGATTAAAAGAAGTGGGAACTGTGAAATATGCCCAGTACTCAAGTAATATTATTTAAGACGGTGACAGTACTAAGACATTAAAGGGATTATATCCATGTGTATTCCAGTTAATTTTTATTATGGTATAATATAAAATTTTTAAAAAAAATGTGATTTATTCTGTATCTTATAATGGTGTGTCATTAATCATGAAATAAAATTCAAAAGAGATTAAAGTTCATGGTGCTGTAGGTTTAATGCGATTGAATTGTATATAATACTTTTTTTAGAGACGAGTCCGGAGTCCGGGTTGACATGTGGAGATCAAGTATTGTAGAGCATTATTAAATGTCCCCCAAAAAAACAAAACCAATATTAGTCTAAGAATATTAAACTGACATGTTGCATCATCGAAAAAAAGTGATGTATTATAACGCACCACTTTTTAAAAACAAAATTTGATTGGATGTTAAAAATCATTAACAAATAATTCTTGAAAGGAAAATAGCGAACGAGGATTTATCCTGGATAATGTTCCTTTCACAAATGAGAACTTATCAAACACCAATATAAAACCGATTTTTCAAAAAAAAATTAAATCCATAAAAAAATATTTTGATAAATAGTCTATGCAGGAAATTTTAAGTGAACTTAAATTCATGAAAAGTAGAAAAGATCCTTTAAATATCAGAAAATTCTTTTATTCCATGAGGGAAACTCCTATTTCCATCAAATGAGACGAAATAAATAGATACCTATACCTGTTGAATACATTTCTACAGTCATTACAGTAAAAATATATTATATAAATAATTTTTCTTAAATTTTTGATAGGCGTAAATTTGTCTGTGATATTTGAAACTTTTATACCTTAATGTTTTACTTTTTATTGACTAATTTATAGATTTTAAAAAATTTAAGCTCGTTAAATACAGTTTTTGAATATGGTGAAAAGGAGGAGGATAAAAAAGAATCAAATATAGAATATTCAAAATATATTCTCATTATTTTGTGATTCATGTTGAATTGCACAATTATAGGTTATACTATTTGAATCTAAAAAATTAAATTACAATTGTAACACACGTTAATGCAGGTATTTGGTTAGATAAAATTGCATGAAGAAAAAAAAATGAATGAGATATTAATAATTGTAGTTAAAAGATATATTAATAGAATCTTTAGACTTATAGCTGAAAAATATTCAGTAATATATAAAAGATGTCTCAAACTAATTAAAACATAAAATGAATCTATTCATCATTAAATATACAATATTATGCTGATTTATCCTAGTTTTTCCTTATTTTTTCAGAAGGAAGACTTTAAAGTTATTATTACATTAAACTTTAATTTAGTAGAAAAAATAAAAGGGTTAGAAACGAATAAAACAGATTTTATGTTGTTTTATACTTTCCTGCAAAAGAATAAAACGACAAAATATTTTCAAACAAAAAAAAGGCAAATTTTATAAAAAATATCAATCGCTAAAAAACGCTTAGGTTAGATAAGATTCTCAGAAATAAATGTCAAGGATATGGAAAAGTCAAGCTGTTCTATCTAAAATATTTATAGATTAAAGAAAAGATATTAAACTTAATGATGTATGAACGGATAAATCTTATTGAGCAAGTAAATTATCACTTGTGAGTGTAATCAAAATTAATGAAACAGATTTTTTTACAAAAAATGCAACTTTATGAAGATCTAAAAGTGTTTTAATACTTTACTTTTGGAGAGATTACATGTGAAGGATGGAGGAAAATATTGAAGGATAAAAAAGTCTCCTTTTTAAATCAACATGTATAAAAAATCAGATATTATTATACTAATAAAGGAAAGGGAAGCTCTATTATATATTTAGTCACTTTGGCGACAGATGAAATCAAAAACTCGTTTTGGGCCCATACGTTACAATGTCTTTACCTTATATCGAGTTAATACACCGTATGTACGTTCTCATTATATCAGGTTTAAAATTAATTTATGTAATTTTTATTTCCTATTACCGCCAGAATATACAAATACCCAAGACAAGAACGTTAAAACCAGTGTTATATAGCCGGCAGCTTAAATTAGCAGTATAGCTTGACGATTTTAACGATATGACGACGCTTATATTTCCAAATTTTGAAATGATATCATGATGGTTTAATATTCCAGACTACTAACTAAACTAGATTGACAAAATTTTCTAATCCTTTTCAAAATCTTCAGCATTTTTGGGTTGCCTCTAGAACGAAGCGTTAGGCTTTCTTTTTTATAATTTTTAGGAGAATATGTAACATTTACTTTTTTCTAAAATTTTTGGATATCTTAATTTATATAACCTATGTTTATTGCTTAAGGGGAATGTCTTATAATTTTTTTCTACCACATTTTAATAAATCTTTTATTCTTAGTTGGCAATATTAGGTTATATTTTTTAGATTAAAAATTAGGGTATTCAAAATGCATTTAAATATTTCATACATAGAAAATTTTTATCTATTAAATTAAAAAAGTTGACGCCAGATTAAGAGAGGTTGCAAGTTTATTTTCCGTCTAGATGATATAAAATTTTGAAAAATTTCTAGTCTAGTCAAACAAAATATTTTTATTTTTTTAAAATATTAAGATTTTCTCAATTTGGTGACAAAGATTAAATTATGATTAATAAACAAAGTAAATTTTATCTTTATATATTTATTCCAATATTCTAGAATATCCTCCATAGGTAAGCTTTAAGGCAAGTTTTATTGTATTAAGATTTTCCATATTAAGTTGTTAGATTTTTTATTTTGTTTTAGATTCGTTCAGCTGTATTTTTTTTAAAAAAAGTAAAATTATCTGGATGGTGAAAACTCACAAGTGTGGCAAAACCTATATGCCAACCTTCCAACTCGTTAGTAGGTCGTTTAAAATTTCCTTGGACATATTCCATATAGCTGATAGAAATTAAGGACTTCTTCTATTTGGTAAATTATGTATCTAACAAAATAACTTTTCTCAAAGGAATTAATAAGGGGATTAGTAATTCCAGGTTTGTTAGAAAAAATCAATTCCTTAGAGGTTCAAACGTTGAAACTACCTCTTCATTAGGAACAGTAGTAGAATAAATTTCCATTCTTGTATGTAATACAAGGATTGGATCACCCTGATATTGTCTTAGTATTTCTAACCCTCCGGAAATTTTTCAAATAAAATTTATAAATGAAAAAGGCAACCTTTATTGAAACACCAGTATATAAATTCTAATATATACCAAAACGGTTATGTATAAATCTATAATAACACATTTCAGAGGAGGATTAGTAAAAGTCGTTCGCATATAAGTGATGAGTCGAGGGTAATCCATGTGCATGTCTTTCCAGGCATTAGGGCATATAAAAATGAAATTATGCAACAGTTTTATAATGCAGAATCGATATAATTGATAAAACTAAGGTGACAGTTTAAAAAATCTTATTAAAAATTCGATGTTGTAAGTTAAAAATGCAATTAATAATAATTTGGAGAAAAATAAGAGAATTTGTCGATTGTCAACTATTTGATCCAGATGATAAATTTAATTTCTTCAGAAGTTAATGTTATTGCACCTAGTCTTTTAAATTATTATTGACATATTTTTAAGACTAAGGAACTGACCTATTACGGTTGCGAAGGTTTCCATGTTGCTTCATTTATATCATATGTTGACATTTTCGTGGAAACTGATAGGTATTTCATAGTACTTATTTAAATCCGTGGATCGATTTGAGCTCCATGCGGAAGATTATTGTGAACTCCTATTTCTTTTGTGAGCCATATTATTTTTACTCGCCATCTTGTTCCACAATAACACTTTAGGCATTTAACCGATCAATACATGTAATTTTCACAAACAGTTCTTTCTTTATTAAAACATGAACCAGAAATACCGATAAAAGATAACCTTCTGTTCTCATGGTTTGTTCAGCTTGAATATTTATATTTTCGGTTTTTATAAATGTTTTATACATATATATACCGTTAGAGATAAAAAATAGCTGTCCCTAATAAATTACTTTTTCCTTAATTTAAAAATCTGAACTACTTGAAATGACATATATATATTATCATAAAAATTCGATATTTCAAACAAAAAATGAATATAATAAAACAATATTTCTATCGATTGAAAACCATGATGCGATGTGAAGACATGGAACCGCAACGTAAAAAACATTTTATTTTAAAGCCTTATATAAGCAGAACTCTTTTTACATATTACTTATTAATTACAGATTATAAATGGATTCCTTATTTATTGCTTTGTTTAAATAATGATACAAATTAACATGATTTAACAAATAAAATTATTTTTTGGTATCAATGCGCCATTAGTAAAAATCATCATTTATCGATTAATCAAAAATACTCAAGCCATTAATTTTATTATTTTATTTTCCAATAGTTATCCTAATAATTTCATAAAAATTTCCTATATATTTTTTGTCAAAGTACTGGAATATATATATAGTTTTGAAAGAATATAAACAAGACTTAGTTACGTTTTTACAAATTTCACTGATTGTTACTGAATTTATTAAAAAAAATACAACACAAAATTTGTATTAGCGGATTCAAATAACGGATGACATAATAATTACCTCCTTCATTGATATAAATATTAAAAAAATCAATGAAATTATAAAAAAATTGTTAAATACATTTAAAGCATCAAAGGTAAAACCAGTAAAAATATATAATACATAAATATTAAAAACATGATACAACATAATTAATTGCTACCAAATTATCTAGGTTTTACCCAGCATCAATTTACAAAATTTAGATTGAACTTGATTAAACTGTTGGAGATCAGTGTCTAGTATAATTAGTTCATTCGAAATGTCTGTATTAAGTGGAGCAAGTTTTTGGGCCCTTAACAAATATTCCTTCGCTTCTTCAAACATTTTTTTGCAACGGTAAGCCTATAACAATGGTACAGTTAAATAAAAATATACTTGTCCCAGCCTATAGTATGCTTTTAAGTTGTTTGGATCAATACTCAGAACCTAAGAACAAAAAGAAAACATCAACAACAATACTCGTTCACAAAGGCTAAAGACAAATTTTAACTTTCCAAGCTTAAAAGAGCACAATGCAGCATTTAAAAACATCTTTATGCAAAATTTATTCATTTCTTCCTCCTCTTCTCCATTTGATAGCGAAGCAGATTCAACTAATCTCAAGGCCTTACCATATTTTCTAAGGGCATCTTTATAGCTGCTATGTTGAAAAAGATCATTTCCTTCCTATTTAACATAAAGAATACGAAGTTTTTATCAAAACACTTACATTTTATTCAAAAATATAGAAAGAGAAAGAAGCCGAAAATAGAACAACTTCATAGATTTATTAACATTTTGTTAAAATTAAGTATATAATATAATTAAATCTTTGTCTTTTAAACTAAAAATTTGTTTCAAAAATAG
>LDMZ01056471.1:0-10351 GCA_001455285.1 Sphaeromyxa zaharoni
CGCAAATCATTTGCCATTCAACTTTTGAAGTTCCAAGCGGAAGATATACCTATCCTTTTCATGAATGAAACCAACTTTAATATCCATATATCCAGAAATGACGGTCGTTCGATCAGAGGGAAGCGATATAATGTTCTGGCTGCTGGATCAAAAGGCGCCAATATTCACGTCATCGGCTGTATTGACCAACATGGTTTGGTCCATTACGAACTAAAGAGAGGTTCTTTTAAAAAAGAAGATGCGCAGAACCGGATGCGGCGAGGCTTGGTGATCTCAAGACGGCAGTATGGAGTGCCGGTAGTTATGTTCATTGACAACGCTCCTTGTCATTCTGCAATGGAGGACGTTTTTGTGGAAAACGAGTTTAATGGGAATAAGCTATTGAGGCTGTCCCCCTACAGTCCAATGCTCAATCCAATTGAACAAGTGTGGTCTATGGTAAAGAACCATGTTAAAAATTTACTGGCTAGAAGATTGAATGAAATTCTGCGTGATTCGAGAGAGCCTAAGATTCAATCAGAGAACAAAGGAATTTGGCCTTAGAAGCCCTAGTCCTGGAAACGTTGGAGGTTATAAATTTTGCTTCTTGTGCAAGATTTATTGCAGGGACACAGGGAAAGATACCATGTGGTCTTGAAATGGGGCCAGTAATTTTCTAATAATTCTATGTAAAATTTAATTTTATTTATAAAACCTTCGTTTCATTATATTTAAAAAAATCATAACCGAACGATGTTTAACATGTTACAAGTACACCTAAATATCTCTAGTATTAATTTCGAGGTTTTCCTGAGACTGTAATAATATAAAAAAGATGTTAATTTCATTAAAAATAAAATTATTCGATTTGGATATTCCATTTTCTTTGCCTATAAATTTATTCTTATTTTGAATAAAACTATTCTCATTTTAAATGGAGCTATTCTCATTTCGAATGTAAAAAGGTATAGTTCGATAATAAGCATAATCATTTACAGTTTTGCATATTTTGGGCAAAATCATATAACAAGGGTTTTTAATGATAAATACAAAAAATTGAATTTTAATTACGATATAACCTATAACCGAAAAATTTTTGATTGTTAAAATTTGGAAAAAGTTTAATGTTGCCTGTTCCTTATTTTTTTTAAATCGAGATGAAATATTTTGGAATCCTATATTGAGAAAAAAGAGTTAAAATGAAAGGAATTTCACTGTAGTTAGGACTTCTTTGCAGAGAGGATGATTAGCTCAATCGTTTGTAAAAAATATATTAGGTAGCTTCATATGCATGATCAAGTAAATTCTCCCTATATGTTTATATAACGGACATTGGCACAGAAAATGAGATAATTAGAAATAAATATAGCCTCCCTACTGATAGACTTAATTATTTAAGTTGATGACTGGATTTCATAATTATTCGGTTTTCTTTTTGTTTATCCAAGTACTACAGGTAGCATCAAGATTTATTTTTTATAAAATCAAATATAGGTTTATTAACTGTAACAAATGGTAACTTGATATTAACTATAAATATCATGTTTCTAATTGGATAAATATTTCTGTTTAAATTTTCTTATTCAGATTTACGAACGTAATCATCACATTTATACTAAATAATATACTCAAGTCAAATATGTTATAAAATGTCAGTAAAAGGGTTGTTTAACATTTTTAGGTATGTACTTCAAGAATATCTATTAAGTATATATTCACAATTTTTATCATTAAAATAATCTAAATTTAATATACACATCTTGTTATATTTCAAGATATATAAAATAATATTTATTAAAAAGTTATAAAATTAAGATTTTTTATATTAATTAAGAACACAAACAATATATTATTTTATCAGGTTTAAATAAAGTTTAACATTAAAGCGGGCACACCAAGATATAATATTTAAGTTCTAAGTTTTAGGACTCCCCCTAACTACATCAGAACCGCTCTATATAATTTTGATAGTAATCAAAATTTTCGAATACCTTCATTAAAAGATAAATACAGGTATGTGGAATTGAACAGGTGGCGATAACTAAAAATATAAAGTTACCTCAACTACCTTTCGGTTACTTCAATTATTTGAGTAAATGGACATCGTAATGATCAATAATTTTTTTATATCTAGCACGTTTTGATTGAATGCATTTGTACAATTAAATCGATTTTTCGATGTTTGACCGAGCGTAAGAAGTTCTTGATATGTTATCATATTTGTTATTATTGTGTTCTGCACTAGTAATTATAATATCAAATAAGTCATAGATGCAATTTAAAATAATTTTTCACAAACTTTCAGTAATCACAAGAAGGTCAACGTTTTTAAAACATGCATTAACTAAAGCACTTTGTGTTTTCTATTAAACGTATTAATCTTGCTGACATGACGTTCAAATATAGTTACAGGATCACTATAAAAGGATTTTTATATCAAAATAAAAATTTTTTCGTAATAAAATTAATGTAATTATAACAAAAAATATTTTCTTTAAAAATTTTGTTGTTTTATTAATTCTCCATTTTATAATTTTGTTTAGCCGCTCTCTTTTTCTTTGAAAACTGTATTTAATGTCTCATTTAAATAAAAAATTTTTAAGGTGTTCATGAACGGAAAATGGGACGAAATTTCTTATTATATTGTGATAAATCGGTTAACTATATCTCTTGTACGGCTAGACCAAAAAAGAAATGATAATCCACTTATTCATGTCAGTCTGGAACCATATGATTTACGGCGACTAAAATTGAATCTTTAACATTTTAGTAATATATGGAAGGCATTCACACATCATTAACAATTAACTTGGTTAGTTTTTGATGAAGAATTTATTAAAACTATAGTTATTACACTCTTGAAATTATGTTAATCATCTCTGTTTATACATACATGCTTGAAGGATTTTTTTCATATCCATTTTAAAATATGTACAAACTGTGATTCATTCATAATCTGGGTATAGGTTTTTATCTGAAGTTACTTATCTTATGTAAAATTAGCTATTTTTCATTTAAGGCTGTGATAAACCATTTTTGCATGCCTATATTATTTTAAATCATTTTATTCTATCTATAGATCTGATGTTAGAGTTATACAAGGTTTTAAGTGAGGCAGGACTCAGTATTAGATATTGTTGAGATTTATTTTTAAACCAGCTGTAACAACATGATTATTTTGAATTTCTAATCATAAAAATAAAAAACCGAAATATCAGAAAACTACGAAAAACTTATAACATACGGTTGATTTAAATTTAACTATATTGTATCAAGATCGGAAACCCTGCTTATCTATTCTGTTGCTGCTTGTTAGGCACGGAAGGCTTTATTTTACTTAATAACGTTCGATTGTTCTCTATTTAATATTTTTTTGTCCATGATAACAAAAATATCATAATAGAGTAAAATTAAATGGAATCGTCATTCCTGAGCAACGGTTAGTTTTCACTAGTCTTACCAGCGCGGTTACCTCTCTCCGTGGATATTGCAAGTTGAATTATATTTTTTTTATTTTAATAATTTTGAAGTGTTAATTTATGGTGCATTTACTATGGTATTTGTTTAACGTATGTAAAACAATGATATAAGTTTAAAAATATGAAAAATCCATTAATTATTATAGTTCTTTAAAAGAAAATATCTGATAATATAATCGTTTTACATGTCACTAGATATTAGGCTTGTAACCGCACTTATTCTAAAAATTGTTAAACCATATATTTTCACGTAGAAAAAATTATTTTTTACATTTGAGATTATCATTTTTAAAGCATAGAACATTGTAAATTATTCAGATAATTAAGAACATAAATTTTTAAATATGAATGTAAAAAGATACATTATTAATATTTTAACTAGTTACAGAACAAAGAGGAAGAAAATTTGTATTTGCTCTAAATATTTTGAAAAAGATATTTACAGAGATTGAAAAACACTTTAAGCCAAATTGATGTATTTTATATATACATTAGTTTTCGCCGATCCAAATAAATCTTTATTCATTTCAAAAATGTATTGTTTTGAAGAACCTACTTTTACTATATGAAACAGGAATCAATTCATATTCTTGAGCAGGGCCCGACAACCCTCGAGGTTGCTAAATAATGGTTTAAAAAAGACATACGGCCAGCCGGTGACACGTATGTATAACAGATATCCATTAGTATAAAATCAGATTAATACTAGTTTTCATTAAATTAGGAGTGTCCTCCTTGCCGCTTGCACGTGATTAAAATGTCGTAGTCGATTTGTTACGACAATATCATATACCATTTTTTAAAATCAATTTTTAACAGTGTTTATTTATAATATAATTTTCAACTTTATAACGAATAAATATTAATTATGTTTTTTTCCTTATTTATTTCTTAAATATGGGTTTTCTTCTTTGATTTTGCAAGAAGTCGGTTCGATTTGTGCTTAGGTATTTTTGTTCTTTTTGATGCAGATTCCGAAACTACTTCACCTGAATTTAGTTATATCGTTATCAAAATATATTACATAAAACTTTTGGTTCGCTGGATGAACCTGGCGCCAAAGCTGGTGAAGAAGCTACTTCTGAATTAGTTAGTTTATGTTTACTCTAAAAATTACGAGGTTTTTTTTTATTTAGTTTGGGTGGTGATTTATCATTATCTCAAACAAAATATAAAATAATTATAAAAATTAATCACCTAAAACTGGAATTGTTTCTATTTTTTCAAAAAGCGGAACTGATCCTTTGATGTAATACAGATTCAAAACTTTTAAAACCTTCACCTGGTGGAAATACAAAATTTTCACTAACAGAATTTCCGAATGGTATCAATGCTCCACGATGAGGAACTGGTCCTATATCATTATGCTAGAAAAGATGACTAAAATGTATTACGGATATGTTCCGGTAAGCCCTCTTCTAGTATGTAAGGAATATGGGCTATAAATTTTCATTCTCGGAAATGATATATTAATACCGCCAGCTGGAATTGGTTGGTCATGGAATTGTCCTACAAAAAATATATCTACCGGCTTTCGTTTACCTCCTTCCAGCATTGGAGCTAAATTTCCAATTCCGCTGTGATCTTTAGATGTTATATCATTTATTTAGGTATTATACCACTTATAGGAGCCGGATAATCGTACAAAGCCGGTACACTATAATCTGCGGAACGAATCAATAAGTAAAATAGATAAAAACCTGGTATTTCTAATTCTCCTTCCAGTAAAAATGGTAATTCTATTTGAGAATTAATACAAAACATATTTTTGATGCCTTGCTGCAATCCTTCGTTCCCGCCTGGCATACTATTCTCATCTTTGATATTTTTCAATAAAAAAATATATATACCATGTATCTCTGGAATATTTAAATTTTCCGGAGATAACATTCCTTCTACTGTAACATGTAAGCTTACATTTATAGTAGAATACATTGATCAGGTCTTAACTGATTTATTTCACCATTTCCTTCAGGTAGAGGTTCACCTTACATGGATCATAATAAAATTTTTAGACCAAAACTTAAATCTTTTCCATGATCACCAGGCAGTTGGAACGCAGATAAATCGATAGGCTTTATTTTAGACTGTTTTTCTGCTGATAGCCTATTCAGTAGTTTCAATCCTGGGGCTGTGCTGTATGTATCTTCTCCTGGATTTGCATTATTAAAACTAATGGGGAGTCCTATAGTGATTTATTATTAGATTCATTAATTTAAGTACTTAATAATTTCGGAGTACCAGCAACTCTACCTAGCCCTGAAGTCAGGAATGGATTTGCATTTAGGGTGGCTGGCAGCCTTCCAGGAATTCTTGCAATTGGGATGTTTTTGTTACCAAGGTTTGATCCTTTAATTTGAAATGGAACACGAAAACTAGCAGGTGCAGTGAACTGGTTAGTATTAGACGATTCTGGAACGGGTTCGTTTATGTTAACTGCGCTGGTAGCTTCATGTGCTTCAATTTGTTCTTCATTGTTAGCAACTCCGTCTATCGGGCGAAGAGTTTCTTGGCTCTCCCCAGCTAAAACCTTGGAGTTTTCCGATTGTGTATTAATAGTCTCTGAAAGAGTATCCACTGGTAAATCTAGTGGTAGGTTATTGTCCAAAACCGGTTGCTCGCCAGCTATCAGTGTTTCCTCTTTAAGTAATGTTTCTGATTCAAGATCTGGTTCAACAATTTCTTGAACCTCTTGCCTTTTGTTACCTAGAAAACTGAATTAGAGATTTTCTTATATTTTTTTTACATTTTTAAAATAATATCGAAGAATTTATGATATATTTTAAGAATGTTTGTATATATATTTATTTTTAAAAATTTTGATTAGTCTTTTATCATTTTTATTATGTTAAATTTATTTTTTATTTATTAAAAACTACTTTTTTCTAGTAGAATTGCTATTATTTTCCTTTCTTTTAAATTCTGCTAATAATATGAAATAATTTTATGCTGAAATTTAATTTAAAAAATTGTCAAAGTACTATCTTTTCATCAAAAATTACCATTCAAAATTTAGTATCAAGGTAACCGAAATAATTGTTAGAATTACAGGTATTCGATAGACATTCCAAGGAACCCCCATGGAAATTCGTATGCGTATAATTTACATGTTATATCAAATTGTATAACATGTTTCCGGTAATTTTTATCAAGGTAAAATTTTCTTGAACAAAAATTTGACTAGGTCTAATTATAGATATTATCTTCCCAATACAACGAAAATATTTTTGGAAATCTAAAATCAAGGGATATACTAATCAAAATTCGCATGTTCTTAATATTAAGGGTTATAATATGTAATTATTTGATCTTTGATTCAAAAACATCTAAATGTCCAATAATTTAAAATACTCTGGTTTTAATTTTAATTTGAACCTTAAAACAATTATTCTTACCCAAATAATTTTTTTTTAATATTTTTAGATAATAAAATAAGTGCACTTCCTATGCTATTTAATCTTTGGTAATGATATATTAAGAAAAGACAACAGAGCTCTATGTAAAATAATAATATCTATAAAATTTAAATGTTAGAAAATATAACCAAATTATTTTGTAAAATCCAATTCTTACCATATTTCAAGGGAGCTGAAAAAACGAATGCCAATCCAACGAAAATAAATGCAAGTGTTGATTTATTCATGAACATTATTCCAAAATATATTTTCTTACAAAATTTGAAAAAATAGCAATACGATCAATAAATTTTTGAATAGTACCTGTGATCAAAAATAAAAATTTGATTGAATAATACCCTTGAGTATTAAATAGTTGATCTTTGACCAGTTCATCAAAGCCTATTATTCACAATTACTGGTTTGAGTCATTTATTTTGAATAAATATACGCTCTAAAACTTCAATTATTTCATATAGTAACACTCTTTTAATTGAAGTAAAACCTTGGCTTGTGTGTAATAATGTAAAGTTTTTAAAATATTTTAGGTAGATTCCGTATTCCAATATATATTTTTATTATAAATGAGATTGGATTATCTAAATAATTTTTTTAAGAAAGTAAAATAACAGATGAATTTTCTTAAAATGACGTAATAATATATTCCTTATCAGATTTTATTTTTTAATTTTTTAAATATTTGCAATCTGGTTTGTAATTTAATAAATAAATATTTAATTTTAAGAAAAGAATTAAAAATTTATCAGATCTTTTTACTTTAAGCCTTCATCGCCAGAATTAGGCTGATGTATTAGTTTACGATATAGTTTAATAAACCATCTCTCGTATCAAATAACAGCTATTACACGTTTGCTTTCATGCAATGACTTAAACGAACATTTGTATTAAAATCTACCTTGAAAATACTAAATTTTAATTTCTTAACTACAAAATCTGTTATTAAAAATTTCGAACGAAATCATTAGATATATCTCATTACTGTTAAAATGAGCTGTAGAAAGTTTTAAGTTTTTGTGATATAGATTAAAAAAACCGACCCGCAACTTAATTATCCAATGCCTGACTCCATAAACGGTGGACTCACATCCAGTCCACCCTTGTGTTAGACATACACAGCTAGAATCTGTCTCACACTAGTACATGGTGTGGTAATTTAACATGATAAGCACTCGTATACTTTTCCAGTTCTGTATAGGTAAGGATAATTGTTTCAGATATAAGTTCTGTGTGGGGTGAACTATCTTTAAAAATTCACCATTAATTGGTATGTTAAAAGTTACACTAATTTTTTTATATCAACTGTATGAATTATTTTTTTCTTGTGCTATATTTAATAGCATGCATCAAACCTTTTGCATTGAAAATTTTTCAGTTGCATTCTCCTTGAATGCTATCAACAAAATTGGTTTTTAACTATAGTCAAAGGGTTATACCCACCCGTCAAGAGACTTATGTGCTAATGTTCAGTCAATTATTTCTTATATATATATATTTATAAGAGATGATATAATTTCACAATAGTCGAAACCAAATATTAAAGTTGCTGGAAATGAATAGTAAACAAATTGATATATTAAAAGGTAGTGCAATTCCGGCAATAATTATATTTTTAAACTCGTGAAAGCTCTTTTACTCGATATATATGTTCCTCTTTACATTAAGATCATTACACTTTCAGGAGAGATGAAAGAGTATTTTTCATGCATTCTATTTAATATTTGTTTTCTATTTTTATGATTAATTCGGTACTCCATTTACATACAGTGCAATATCCGACTATATCATAATTGGTTTTGGAAATATGCCTGAATTCCGAATAACTGTTCATTTAAAAACAGGACGCAAGATAAAATTATTGCCGCTATTTCATATCCATTTTCACACTGTATAAAAATTATAGATTTTTTAGAAACATTATTCGTTCTAAAACATTGTTCAATAGATAGAAAACTTTTTTTCAGATTTCTATTTAAAAAAATGAATAGATATTTAAATTTTAACTCTGAGCTGCTTGAAAAGGTTTGTTAACGGTTTTTACCTTCTCCATCCTTAACAAGAATGTGTTTTGTAACACAAATGAGCTTCATATTGTAGTGAACTACTACGAATCTTCAAATTCCAAATTAAGGCATATAAAATCGAATAAGTTACTATCATGGATGATTATTTTTTTATGGGAATCATAACAACGACAAATCAGATCTAGTTAATCAACACTGTGTAGCTGCTCCTAAGATTTATAAATTTTATATTTTTCCAATAAGTTGCCACAATATCTTAAATATTAAGTAATTTACGTATGTAATTAAAAAATTTATGCAACATTACTTTCTACCTGTTATCCTACCAACGCTTGAACCATTCTGACGACATTTAAATTTATTTGTTCAAAAATAATCCTTATTTTGACTCGTTTCTGGCATATTTAAAATGTGTTTAGATGTAGTGCAATTTTTCGTCTAAGCTCAGACCACATCATTTAACACCAATGGTTAGGAAACAATGACAGTCAAAACATGCATAATATTAGTGTTACAATTTGCATCAATTAAATTAATAATTTCACTGGCTTTATTGAATTTAATTCTTTTATACATTGGCCTAATCCAAAGTTGAATAAGGTAATTGTCGATTGTAATAATGCAGCCTGCAAATGAAAACCTGACTAAACCATAAAAACTGAAAAAAATTTATTTTTAGCTAATATTATATAACTCAGATATTGTTTTATTATATTTGAATTTTTAACTTGTTTTAGAAGTTAAATAATTATGATACACTTTTAGATTTTTAATATATAAGTATAAAAAAAAATTTTAGTAAGCATACCTTGTCATTGGGTGGCATATACATTCAAAATCATTAATAATTTATTTTCTGGTTAAATATGTATTTTTAATTGCTATTAAAAATCTAAACTACTTTTAATGATATTTCAATTATTATTTTACTTGTTACTAAAGTTCATTTAGCCTAGAAATTTTTACTATTCTTGGATATTAATTGATAAATTATTACCATTTATATTACGTTAAAAGTATTCTAAATTTTTATAAATTTTGAATAGTATATTCCTATCCTAATTACTCAGAATTAGGTTGAATCAAATATTATACCCAAATATTCCTCTAAACTTTTTGGCAGATAAATTTAAACGTATGATTCAATAAAAAAAATTTTTAGTGTAGTTTTATAATATTACAAGTAATAGTTGTTTGGAAATATTTTGTGTTTTCCTAGTTATCAGAAATGAGAATAACAGCCTATGAATATAACTTTTTCAAAATTTGTAGAATCTTTCAATACATAGTATCACCATAAAAAACCAATTTATAATTTGAAAATGTATATGAACATAGAAACTTTTCCAGTGCCCTCCAAATTTAGAAAATAAAATATATACTGTGGTGCCTCAAATAGGCAGAACCGGTGCTAAGCCGGTTAACATAAATGGATCTGGATTTTCGGGACTCTAGA
>LDMZ01056485.1:0-12170 GCA_001455285.1 Sphaeromyxa zaharoni
TTTTTTTAAAGAAGGTAAACTTGTATTGATTCATTGAAAAGAAAAATTTCAACTTATGTTATTTTTTTTCAAGTATACCAAAGGGCAACCGAACAGAATTATCTGAGTTTTATCAAAATGTATATTATAAAAAAATTATAAAATTTAAACAATAAACTAGTTAGTAAATCTGATTTTTTTAAATGGAAAAATTTCATTTATAAATTAATATCAATATGAATAAAAATGTAGTTAATTGTATATTTCCGTAAAAACACAAAAGTTGCATTTAAAGCGGATATATGATGAAATTAAAAAAACCTTAATCCAAGGACAATATTGATGCCATACATCAGGGATTAACTGACATCGTGGATGGAGACTGGTTAGTACTATATCATGTACACAAATAAGGGTGGTGTATCTTAAAACATTTATATACACATAAATGTGTAATTAAACCATAATTAAAGAACCTTTGCAAATTTTAGAGCTCTTTAGACTAAAATTACATTTGAATGGGTTTTTATCAAGGCAAACAAAATTGGTCAATACTCTTGTGACCTAACAAGACTAAACTTTCTGATGAACAATGATGTACCAGTGAATAGATTTGGTAAAAACATAAGTGATAATAATTCAAATGAAGAATCATTAAAGAAAATAATTGTAAAATGTGACGTAGTTAGGTAATGATTTTTGAAAACAGATACAATTCCAGCAATTAGTTATTACGTCTAATTCTGTGAAATTAAGCAACTACGTCTTATGCATAAAATAGAAATGTACAATGTTAAAAAGAATTTTATAAATAATATTAAAATAAGGATGAAAATAAAATCTTGTCTTAAATAAAAAGGTACATTAGATTCTTCAATATAACTCTAAAATATTTGTAACCGAAGATTCAAAACTAAAAATTGAAACTTATGTTGCAGCTTTGTTTGGTAAAAAGGCATTAAATTTTCATAACTAAAATATGTATAACTCGTTTGAATTTAAATTAATTTTCTTGAATTTACAAAAATTGTTTTAATAAAGTGTATGATTTTGTTACAGCATATAATAGCATAAGTCTATAACAAAATAATTTTGACATGCACTGTTTTGGTTATATCTTGAGACAGCTAATATTCATAAAAAATAAATTTAGTTTCGTCAAGTTATTAAAAAAATTTCAATTAAGGAAAAAAAGCTATTTCGATTTTGAATATAATAAAAAATTCTTTTAAATCGTAGAAGGAAAATATTAACTTGAAATATTCACATTGAAGACAGTATATTCATCTTTGAAAGTAAAAACACTTTTAAAAAACTCTAAATATAATAACATAACCACTAGGCTAAAAATATACACAGAGTTAATAGAAGAATCCTAATCTGGCAATCGAGGAGGAGATACAGGGCTCTTCATTATTAAATCATATTCCAATTTTATATTTTTAAAGCTTTCGGAATCAGAAGATTCGCTTATAAAATGTTGTTCAGCGTTATTAATTCTCATATTGATTTTTTCATCATTTCGGGAAATAGGATATTTTGTAGAATTATTTCCAGAGCATGTATTTTTATTAGATTTCTTTAACGTTTTAGCCTTTTGAAAGCCTTTATCATGATTTCTTAAAAATCTATTTTTACTGCCCTCACTTTTATCACTTCTAGAATCAGACATATTTTCCTATTAAATGAAATATCATTATTATTAAAATAAACGTGCAAATCCCTCATAGATAAATCTTTAAGCCAGAAATCTGTTTTAGGCTTCTCACGAACTGAATTTGCTAAAACAATTTAGGAAAATAAAGAAATAACCATTTCTAATTTTGCAACCTAGTATTTTTTCTTTCTCTTGTTTTAACCTTAAATAATGATAAATAATATATAGCTACATTATAAAAATCAAAGTAAATCATTAATCAAGGAAAAAAGAACACAAATTATATTGCAATAAATTGATTCATACGATAAAAAATATATTTTTAAAAAAATTATTAGTTTACTGAAAAATAACTTACCCAAAAATATCGGATTTTCACTTAGAAAAACTAGAATAGATCGATTATAGTGTTTTTGTGAATAATTCACAAAAAATTTGAAGCCGATTAATATCTGTTACGTGAATATGAACTTGGCCATTATTTTATCCAATTGGGATATATTAAAGATAACAAAAAGTTAGGATTAAAAAATAGTTTAAGAAAATTTATTGTTGGTATTGATAAAGAATTTAAAGAATATTAGTATTTCTAAGTATTATTAAATCGAAGGAAATTTCTTAAGGACAAATAGATAGCTGCAGTAAGGTAATGGTTTTGGGAAGTTTAAAAATTACAATTAAATAATTCCGTTTAATGTTAAATATTTCATTCACAGTAAATAATACAACAGCAATTTTTTGACATTCTATAAGTGTTAAAACTTTCACAAATTATGATAGATTTAAGAATTTTAAAAGTAACCACACTCGCCAGTACTGTCATGTTAAACCATGATGGTATATTAAATATAATAAATTTTTTAACCCATTATAAGATAATTTTAAAGAGTTCTTATTGATGACAAGAAGGCAATACTTAAAAAACCTATCTTTTTAAATAAATCGTGAAGGATATCATGTATACATTAAAATCTTTGCAACTTATTACAAAAATAAGTGGCTTAAAGGTTTTGGTCATATTTGTTAACTATTTTTCTTGAACAAAAAAGTTTTATTAAAAATAAAATGTAAGTCTTTTTGTTGGTAAAATGAAATAAATTTAAGAAGGCAAATTCAGTCTTAACAAGAGTCCATGTAACCATTAATGAATATATTTTTAAATTACATCAGAACATCATAAGATTTTTTTTCTGATATAATACTACCATACCTTATAAGCGGGTGACGAAATAAAACAAAATGTATACATCTAATTGTCTAATAATTTTGTTTTGCGGATACCTAAAAAATATTTTAAATTAAGATTGGCAATGTTATGGCTTTAATAAATGAGAACTAAAGACGAAATTCTTATATGGAAAAAGTTTAATGAACTCATGAAAACAAAGATTGGTATGAGATATTTAGGAAATACAGTATTATTCCTCTTCTCAAATAACAAGCTAAACAAAATCAATTATAAAATTATTTCATTTTACCATTCTTTCATATATAGTAAAATTTTTTTAAGAGATTTTAAGTCAAAGTCGTCAATCGTCAAAAAATTGATCTGACAAATTATGTCATTTGATAAGAGAACTAATATCCTATTTTAAACTTTTCAAAGAATTCCTTATAAAGTATTTTATTTTTTCATATATCAATAATAAGGAATATATATTATGGATCCGTAGGGAATAGCTTTACTAAAAAATTCAGTTGCCAATAACGAATTACGGATATTATCATATTATTAAGCATTGATATTTTTGATAATGTCAAAATAAATTTGAAAAAATATCACTGTTTTTTAATTTAAACAAGCGACTTTACATAAATTTTTAAGTAATACGAGAATGACAAAATATACAAAGAAGTAGTCACTTAAGTCTATTTTTTGTAAATACAATAAAATGTGTAAATAGAGAGTTTTTAAATATATAAAAAAAAAGTAGGATCAAACTTTTTTTATAATTGATTAATCAAAAAGATTAAAATAATTTTAACATTAAGTTTTTTTAAGTAAGAGAAAGTAAGTATAAAGCATCAAATACACGAAGATGGATAATGTAGCCAAGTAATTGATGCTATGAAAAATAAATTTCTAATACATTTCTTTAAACAATCAGTTTTCTATTTTATCCTTTCAAAATAAAGCATTAGATACTGAATGTTGAAAAATTTTATTATGCATACTACATAAAAATGATTGATTTAATAAACGATTGCGCAAATACCAGAAGTGAATTTTGTCAATTCATAATTTTTCTTTTACAAAGAATAAGAAACATTATTCGCCTTGTCAAATTACCTAGGTTCTGTATAAAAATTTAGTGAGTATGAGAAAAAAAATCGGGTTAAATTAGTATTATATACAACTACGAAAGGTAAAGAAATTGTTAAATAATCAGAACAATCTAAAATATATTGCTAAGTGGTGTGTTTTTATAAGTTAATCTAAATGAATGACTTTAATATTTTCAACAACCTATTTAAGTATATTACACAAAGAAAATGACTTCCCATCGTTTAATAGCTTTTTTTTCGAGTCAACGATAAATAGATAGGTTAAAAGAAAATGATGTTTCATGCAAAATATATAAACCTTTCCTAATTTCTGTAAGAAAGTATTAAAATATTGACAGAATGTTATTTCCAATATGAATATTTTTTGTTGCTTCATGTCCTTACACTACGTCAAAAAACTTAAAACTATTTGTTGTTTCAATCTTTCATCAACTATCTTAAGTGTTCCCACCGTATCATATATTAGTGTGAAAAATATTAAAATAATTTATACTAAAAATTATGGTTGAACAAAAATTACCATTCACAAAAAAAATTTAAACCAGTAAATACTTGAATCATTTATAAAATATTTTGCATATTTTAAAATGTTTAACAACTTCAAATTATTTTATATTATCGAAAAAATAGACTAGAAATTTTTTATTTGCCTCTGCGCATATCCTTGTCTTATGAAAATATTTCTTTAAGGAATTAATGATTTTCTTTCAAGTATTACTTAGAATAAAAATTTTAGAGAAAAATACTTGTAAAAAACAAGAAGGAAGTTCTTCATAAGGTGGAACAAAAATTAATAAAAAAATTTTATTAAAGAGTACATCAGAAAAAGGTCGCTTAATATAAAATAGGGATTATAATTCAGATTATGAAGCTAAAAGACACGCATATTTAATATACACTGCTTATATTAACGATAAGATAATTTTTATATAGACGTCTTGTGGATCACATGGTATGTGAATGGAAATATTTATCTTGAATCAAGAGGCTTAGATAAATTACGTGTGCTAGTCAACGTAGCTTATGCAATTCAATTTTTTGGATAAAAAATTTTAAATTGATATAATGATGCTAACCCAAAAATTAAATATAATATTAAGTGTTTCATTCGTTCAGAACATTTACCTTAGTCATTTCAAAAGTTGTGCAATTCTAGGTCTGCAAGGCAAACTTTTTTAAATGTTTGAAAATAGCAGAAAAAATTGCAATCCATTGTTCAAAAATCAATAATTGAATACTTTAGATATTTAGATGAACTATTTTTCAATTGAATATTATAGAGCGATGATGGCTAATATGCATTACGATAAATTCCCACTGTTTTCATTTTAGAGGGAAAAAGCAAATTTTAAATATTTTAAAATTATATATAAAAAAGTTATTAGTAGGATATTATAAAGAGATATTACAAAATAAGGCGGTTTTAATGCATTGATGAATACATTTCACTTTATGTCCTAATGTTGAAAATATCAACATTTTATTGTTATATTTTTTTATAACAATTTGGGACCAAATACTGAAGAAGTGTGTTACACTTTTTTAAGTACACAATAGAAGAAATAGCTTCCTAAAGGATTAAAATTTGAACCCATGATTCCTATAAAGATAAGTTTTTCTTTCATCCCCTTATAGCCTTAAATAATATATTATGAAATTAAACAAAATTAAAAAATTGAAAGGCCAAATAGGAAAAAGGTATCGTAGAAAAATAAAGCTCTAAAGGGTGGGATAGTTCAAATGTTAAAAAAAATGAATATGTAAATATGAAAAAGAAATTTAAGCTGCCGTTATCATGAATTATTTCAGTGGGTAACGAATTATAAAAAATAATAATAAAAGAAGTCACTTAAGCTATTATTTTTTAAAAGCTTCAAAGTCTCGGTCTATCTTGAAATGAAAAAATGAAAATTGTCGAGGATTTGAAGTCTCACTTGAATTATGGTGTAAAAGCTAAGATTTGACAAAGTTGATAGCTATGTACAAACATTTTTCTTTTATTATTGACTTTACAGCATAATTGTTTCTACTTTAAATCAACAATAATATGTCCAAAAATTATTGCAGTGGTAATTATCTACATTGGCAAATTAAATACATTTAGATTTAGCAAAAATAAAATTTATGGTATACTATTGAGGAGGATTTTGTTGAAAAAAGTTCCATATGGTTCATCAGATCCTATTTAAACTACATACATCCAATATAAGCAGATTTCTATCTTTGATAATTTCCGGGCAAAATACGAAATCTATGATGATTAGTTTTCTCGAAATATATATTTTTTGTGAATAAATTAACTAATCATACCAGTAAGTTTCATTAAGATATGATTTAGACAGAATTTTGGTTTATTTGTATTTTTTTTCTAATTCAAAAGAGATTAAAAATTATATCACAGAGTTATTCTTGAGTGCGATAAGTTATTTATTTAATATTAATCAGATTAATTATATTTAGATCATAGTCACAGACGTTTAAGAATCACTAATCTGAATGTTTATTCATAAAACAGTCTTTGTGTACAATGTGCCATCTTAACAATATTGAGCTTTCAAATTAATTTTATGATATTTTTAAACTAGATAACGTATCAAAATTATTTCAAAGTTTTTAGGCCAATTAATGGATTAAATATAAAAATGATTTAGTGGTGTGAATTAAAATGTGACAAAATTTAGACTACTACGTGTATATACTAGCCATGATACTATATGTTTAATTATTGTATATCGTAATGTCTTAAGAAGTAAAAAACATATTTATATATTATAAACTTGAGAAATAAATTTTAAGATCGAAAAGTAGTAAAAAATAATTAAAATATAATATAAAAAATTCTTATATAATATTTATAACAATTCTCATTATTAGTAGCAATTATTATGATAGTAAACTTTTCTGACTACAACACACAGTTGAATCAAAATCCGGTTTGCTTGCTTGTTTATTAAAGAATTTTGAAGACCAAGACTTTTAGTGCAAGCAAACTCGGAAGAATGCACGAATTCGTCAATTAAACAAAGTTAGGAACACAGTTTGATATACATATATACGACAAATCTTGATAAATAAAACTATATCATCGCAAATCTAATCGTTTGTAAAAGTTATGAGTAGTTATAGGCTTGCTGAATAAAATAAAAAAGAACAAGGTAAAATTAGATATCACGAATGTAAACTTGGTAATATATAAAATTTTATAGAAGATTGTTTTTCAAATTATTGTATTAAGCATCTATTTAATATTTTTTTCAAATAAACAAGTGGTCGCTCTTAGTACAGTTTTTTTGAAAATATTTTCAAAATTAGAATACATTGAAATCTAGACAAGAGAAATATTTAAAATATATATATTTTTGTAGGAAAAATAAGGTTAAAATTCGGTAAGATTGAAATAAATATGTAATCAAATTCCGTATATCAAAATTATAAACAATTAACAAAAAAAGAGCTTCAAAACATCAATATCCCCTCATATCTTTTAAAGTACAACGAACATTTTGATATAACGATTTTTTGAAAAAATATTTCTAATTCAAGTTAATCAACAGATTACATTAAGTTTGCATTTAAATTTCGGTTACTGACTAATTATCTAATCAAATAAACGATTTCATGGTGTGAAGGCTATTACGACTTCAATGAAGTGGAATGGTGTACCGCGCCTAGCTAAATATGCAAAAACTTTTAAATTTATTGCGTAAATTATTATTAAGCGTTTAGAATATTTAAAAACATAAAAAATTAAGCTACCTTACTATTGTTTCTATTATCGATTTAATGTGATATTCATTGATCACATTAGATCCAGCGGACAACGGCTGAGGTGAAATTTGCAAAATATTCTAGGTAGGTATAAAAAACCGGTTCAAAATCATACATAAATATCTTGCAAGGCTTTACCCATCATTTCAGCTTGTTCTTTATAAAATTTTTCAGCAATTGGAACAAATACATGTTTTCTCATCTCTTCTTCTAGACTTAGTTCCAGAAACTCTGTTTTACTTTTTAGTTTATTAATTTCACTTTGAAGATTAAAGAAAACCAGCTCGAAAAA
The DNA here is from genome assembly GCA_001455285.1 of Sphaeromyxa zaharoni. Classification (NCBI taxonomy): domain Eukaryota; kingdom Metazoa; phylum Cnidaria; class Myxozoa; order Bivalvulida; family Sphaeromyxidae; genus Sphaeromyxa; species Sphaeromyxa zaharoni. The sequence continues at coordinate 7,983 of LDMZ01056485.1, forward strand.
ACTTTCTATTATTAACTATCGTCTCTACTAAACCTTGAACAGTTGGCATATCCTCTTCTAAAAAATATTAAAAACATGCAGCAATGCCAAAACCCTTATAATTTTCTCTCATATATGCAATTACTTTACTAATAATTGATATACAACGACCATAAAATGTACCTCATTCCAAATATCTTTTGCTTAAGTTGATTTAAATCCATTTAGTTAAACTAAAACATAGGAAAATAGATTTTTACTAGACAATAACCCATGTGAGAACATGAGGAAATCATTGTCTGAAAGTGCACGCGTGAAATTGCAGCTACTGTAATTTCAATTGTATGCTGTTGCTCATGTTGTGTTCGAGGAAATTTTAAATGAATGTGGTTGAAGCTGTTTCTGGTGAGCTTGAAAAAGAATTTTTAACAGTAAGGCGTGACTGGTTGGAGGCTTGTATTGAATGGCTCCTAAACGATGAATTTGGCGATAAAACCCCAGATTTGGAAACGCTTAAGAATCATGTTTTAGAACAATTTCTGTTATCAGACATCAAAGAAACATTCTTATCAAGACTGCCAAATTCTTTAAAACAGAGTAAAATAGAGAAGTTACAGTCATCATTCGTAGTTCAGATAAACAAAGTAGTATGCATTTCAAAATCATTAAATAGCCAACAAAAGTTGCTGGATAAAAGGCTTGAAACAGAAATATTTTCTAAAACAAAATCTGAAAATAAAAAAAAAGTAAAAGAAGATAAAGAAATTACTAATCGAACTTTGCTCCTTGAAATTACTGATGGGATTGCTCATTATAAGGCAGTTGAAGTTTTTTTTAACACAAACTTATCAGAGAGTCTTAAACCGGGTATTAAAGCATTGATTATCTCTCCAATAGAGTGTCGTAATGGTGTCTTCCTTCTATTTCCTCACAACATAAAACTTCTTGGTGGTTTTGTGGAAGGTGTTAATGCAACTGATAATTCGGTTGATGATAAAGTTGTTGAATCGTCTGATAAAAAGAACGTAAAGGAAAATTTAATCACTTATACAAAAAATGAAAATATAATACCGGGCTCTCCTAAGATTAAATCTGCTAATATCGATATTAATAAAGAGAAAAAGAGTAATTGCGATTCTGATTTTGAAAATATAAACTTCTCTGATCTGGGTGCCCTGATATCTGATGATGATTTTGATGATCTGGACTTTGATGAAATTGAACAGGAAGCACGACATACTGCAACAATTGAGGCTACTCCTTCAACGCCAGCTAAGAAAGGAAGTGTAGCTAAATTACAAGGTACAATTCCTGTATTAAAATTTACCAGAATACTCGATAGACCATATTTATATCTAAATGAAGAAAGTAAGATTTCTCCTGGGAAACCATTTCTTTCGCGATCCATCATAGTTGGCATCTTAAAACAGTTTGATAACAATTGTGATTACGGGTTAAAGATTCTTGTTTCTGTATTATATACCTTGCTCTTTTTGATATCATAGATTGATGATGGAAGCATGCGAAGCACTGCTTGGTTGAAACACACGTCTTTATCTAGCCCTCCATTCTTTATCACTCATACTCTTGTAAAGCAGAGCGGAACAGGTCCAATTTCTCTATGGTTTTGATATAATTCGAATTTATAGGAAATCTCAAGTTTCAAAATGAAATGAAACTACGGCTTCGAGAATGTAAGAGAATAATTGCTCATTCCCAACATTGCCTGTTGCTTAAATCTTGTGAAAGCGATCCGGATAACCCAGATACAAAATTTGAAATCCTGGCATTGTATCAAGAATATCCAGATGATTTTGTCGATTATTATAAAACCTATCTTCATAACACTTTTTAATTAAAATATGTATAAAAACGACTATTTTATTTATGAAAAATGTTCTAAATGCAAAGGTATTTTAACATACGGTTGAATCTGGAGAGTGTGTAATTTATTGAACTTTTAACTAATTTACACAATACAAATTGTTCACTCTTGTGAATTTATGTAAAATAATTAAAACTCAACTTTTTTTAAATAATTTGTAATTCACAGGAAAGGTTACTTTAAATTTTATATGTTAAATGTTTTTTGTAAATATATTTTATGTAATAAACTTTTCTTTTATTTTAAAATTCTGGTTTTTAAACCTCTTTCAAAATCATCAGCAAAGCATTTTATGCATCAATGGATTCTTCATTAATAGTCTTCAACTATTTTGTTTCTTTTAAAGTTTGGATCCAAGAATAAATGGTCATATTATATGACCATTACATGATTTTCAGATGAATTATTTAAAATTTCCCGTTATTATCTGATGTTTTATATGAAGTTTGATAATTTAAATAAGATGTTAAAACATTCGTAATTTTTAAAATAATTTTGAGTTGTGGCTTGGTATATATCTTCCAATTTGATCTTCAATGTATTCAAACAATCTGATACTCTATATTACACAAACCTTAAGAACCTTCTTGACAAGGTTGATTTTTTTGCCAAAATTTTTACTATCGACACTTTAAAAGGTGTATCAAATCGAGATCCGTTGTTTGAAGAATGCTTTTAGTTTTGTTAGGCACACGCGATTAATATTAACGAACCAGTGCAAATTTTTCAAATGAACAATCCTTCAATTAACTAAAATTAAAACCTTGATGTTTTCTTTGATGCGCTCCTTTTTTAACTATTTTTAGGTGTCGTATAACGTTTCAGAAGAATTAAAAGATATTTAATGTAATATATGTAAAACCTTTGGAGCATCTAATTTTTCAATTATAATTAATAAAAAAAAACAAAAATCGTAAATTTTTTATTTGTTGATTAATTCTTTTAATATTTTTTTCGGTTTTTAAATGCGTGTTCTCTCACCCGCTGTTAATAGAAAAGAAATACTATCAAAATTTATTGTATCTTGCATCATGTCAATCTGTTATCCTTGTAAAATTTGTCAAAAACTTAAATCCAGTTATGTATACCACGTAAGTTTCCTCTTGTCAGTTCTTAGAGCATATTTTAATTTTATTTTTTGATCCTGTAAACCACCTCTTTTAGCTGTTATTTTCATATATATTCAATGATATTTGTTTGTTAGGTAATTAGGCATCCTAGATTAACTTTAATTTTTTGGTTAGACGTCAATAAACCATATATTTTCTATTTAATTTTTTTAGAGCTAATATTATTTTACAAAATAATTTTCCAATCATAAAATTTTATAAAATTTATCAGGAGTGGTACTCTCAATTTTTATGTTTCTCGGTTTTTATTCTTACTATTTTGAATATTCCACTGAATTATGTCTCTTGATAACACAGTTTTTTAAGAAATATATCCTTTGATATTATGTTAATATGGTTACCGATGGCTCATAAATTAGATTGACTAACATAAACACGAATGAAATAGTTACAATGAGGTAAAAGCTGAATATTCAAGCGCATTTTTTTGTGTGAAAATTTTTCTTCAGCTATTTTTTTAACTTAAATATTTTTATTTATGTATAAATGGATTTACATTAAAAAATCATTAGAAAATTCTTTTAATTAAAAATCTTTATAAAATCGTCCAATATCCTTGTGCCAAAATCTGTCAGAATTGATCATTTTGTAATCATTGAATTTTAGTTGTATTTGATTGATATATGTCTTAAGGTTTATATTAATTGTTATTGTTTAAATAATGCTTTAATATTTTAAATGAGAACTAAAGTTTTCGAAATATATAGCATATCACATCAAGTTGAAGAATAAAATTTAACCTTTCTTAGTTATTACAGCATATATATATATATATATTTATAATTTTTTTAGAGGATTTTTTAAAAAGTATATATGTGTAGCTAGCATATAATGTATATGATGTATATTTTTGATAGTTTTTTGTATATATTTTTCTGATTAAGGCTGATATAGAAAATTTTAATAATATTTTTGAATTGATTAATTATCTTTTTTTAACTTAAGCCGTAATTTTCATCGCAAGAAGGGCTTACTGCATTTAAGATATATATGCTTTTAACATGTTCATTGGGGAATCAATCTGTTATATTATTTATTTCTTCTATTGATTATTAATTGAAATGTTGGTTGAATCTATCAAATTAAAAAAAATTTAAATTTATATATTGTTTCTGCACTGTGGAGATTTTGAACTGTCATGATCGAATAAAAACTAACTACTCTATCCATGCGCGTTGTTAATTATATATAATT
>LDMZ01056486.1:0-10109 GCA_001455285.1 Sphaeromyxa zaharoni
TTAATTTGAAAGCTCAATATTGTTAAGATGGCACATTGTACACAAAGACTGTTTTATGAATAAACATTCAGATTAGTGATTCTTAAACGTCTGTGACTATGATCTAAATATAATTAATCTGATTAATATTAAATAAATAACTTATCGCACTCAAGAATAACTCTGTGATATAATTTTTAATCTCTTTTGAATTAGAAAAAAAATACAAATAAACCAAAATTCTGTCTAAATCATATCTTAATGAAACTTACTGGTATGATTAGTTAATTTATTCACAAAAAATATATATTTCGAGAAAACTAATCATCATAGATTTCGTATTTTGCCCGGAAATTATCAAAGATAGAAATCTGCTTATATTGGATGTATGTAGTTTAAATAGGATCTGATGAACCATATGGAACTTTTTTCAACAAAATCCTCCTCAATAGTATACCATAAATTTTATTTTTGCTAAATCTAAATGTATTTAATTTGCCAATGTAGATAATTACCACTGCAATAATTTTTGGACATATTATTGTTGATTTAAAGTAGAAACAATTATGCTGTAAAGTCAATAATAAAAGAAAAATGTTTGTACATAGCTATCAACTTTGTCAAATCTTAGCTTTTACACCATAATTCAAGTGAGACTTCAAATCCTCGACAATTTTCATTTTTTCATTTCAAGATAGACCGAGACTTTGAAGCTTTTAAAAAATAATAGCTTAAGTGACTTCTTTTATTATTATTTTTTATAATTCGTTACCCACTGAAATAATTCATGATAACGGCAGCTTAAATTTCTTTTTCATATTTACATATTCATTTTTTTTAACATTTGAACTATCCCACCCTTTAGAGCTTTATTTTTCTACGATACCTTTTTCCTATTTGGCCTTTCAATTTTTTAATTTTGTTTAATTTCATAATATATTATTTAAGGCTATAAGGGGATGAAAGAAAAACTTATCTTTATAGGAATCATGGGTTCAAATTTTAATCCTTTAGGAAGCTATTTCTTCTATTGTGTACTTAAAAAAGTGTAACACACTTCTTCAGTATTTGGTCCCAAATTGTTATAAAAAAATATAACAATAAAATGTTGATATTTTCAACATTAGGACATAAAGTGAAATGTATTCATCAATGCATTAAAACCGCCTTATTTTGTAATATCTCTTTATAATATCCTACTAATAACTTTTTTATATATAATTTTAAAATATTTAAAATTTGCTTTTTCCCTCTAAAATGAAAACAGTGGGAATTTATCGTAATGCATATTAGCCATCATCGCTCTATAATATTCAATTGAAAAATAGTTCATCTAAATATCTAAAGTATTCAATTATTGATTTTTGAACAATGGATTGCAATTTTTTCTGCTATTTTCAAACATTTAAAAAAGTTTGCCTTGCAGACCTAGAATTGCACAACTTTTGAAATGACTAAGGTAAATGTTCTGAACGAATGAAACACTTAATATTATATTTAATTTTTGGGTTAGCATCATTATATCAATTTAAAATTTTTTATCCAAAAAATTGAATTGCATAAGCTACGTTGACTAGCACACGTAATTTATCTAAGCCTCTTGATTCAAGATAAATATTTCCATTCACATACCATGTGATCCACAAGACGTCTATATAAAAATTATCTTATCGTTAATATAAGCAGTGTATATTAAATATGCGTGTCTTTTAGCTTCATAATCTGAATTATAATCCCTATTTTATATTAAGCGACCTTTTTCTGATGTACTCTTTAATAAAATTTTTTTATTAATTTTTGTTCCACCTTATGAAGAACTTCCTTCTTGTTTTTTACAAGTATTTTTCTCTAAAATTTTTATTCTAAGTAATACTTGAAAGAAAATCATTAATTCCTTAAAGAAATATTTTCATAAGACAAGGATATGCGCAGAGGCAAATAAAAAATTTCTAGTCTATTTTTTCGATAATATAAAATAATTTGAAGTTGTTAAACATTTTAAAATATGCAAAATATTTTATAAATGATTCAAGTATTTACTGGTTTAAATTTTTTTTGTGAATGGTAATTTTTGTTCAACCATAATTTTTAGTATAAATTATTTTAATATTTTTCACACTAATATATGATACGGTGGGAACACTTAAGATAGTTGATGAAAGATTGAAACAACAAATAGTTTTAAGTTTTTTGACGTAGTGTAAGGACATGAAGCAACAAAAAATATTCATATTGGAAATAACATTCTGTCAATATTTTAATACTTTCTTACAGAAATTAGGAAAGGTTTATATATTTTGCATGAAACATCATTTTCTTTTAACCTATCTATTTATCGTTGACTCGAAAAAAAAGCTATTAAACGATGGGAAGTCATTTTCTTTGTGTAATATACTTAAATAGGTTGTTGAAAATATTAAAGTCATTCATTTAGATTAACTTATAAAAACACACCACTTAGCAATATATTTTAGATTGTTCTGATTATTTAACAATTTCTTTACCTTTCGTAGTTGTATATAATACTAATTTAACCCGATTTTTTTTCTCATACTCACTAAATTTTTATACAGAACCTAGGTAATTTGACAAGGCGAATAATGTTTCTTATTCTTTGTAAAAGAAAAATTATGAATTGACAAAATTCACTTCTGGTATTTGCGCAATCGTTTATTAAATCAATCATTTTTATGTAGTATGCATAATAAAATTTTTCAACATTCAGTATCTAATGCTTTATTTTGAAAGGATAAAATAGAAAACTGATTGTTTAAAGAAATGTATTAGAAATTTATTTTTCATAGCATCAATTACTTGGCTACATTATCCATCTTCGTGTATTTGATGCTTTATACTTACTTTCTCTTACTTAAAAAAACTTAATGTTAAAATTATTTTAATCTTTTTGATTAATCAATTATAAAAAAAGTTTGATCCTACTTTTTTTTTATATATTTAAAAACTCTCTATTTACACATTTTATTGTATTTACAAAAAATAGACTTAAGTGACTACTTCTTTGTATATTTTGTCATTCTCGTATTACTTAAAAATTTATGTAAAGTCGCTTGTTTAAATTAAAAAACAGTGATATTTTTTCAAATTTATTTTGACATTATCAAAAATATCAATGCTTAATAATATGATAATATCCGTAATTCGTTATTGGCAACTGAATTTTTTAGTAAAGCTATTCCCTACGGATCCATAATATATATTCCTTATTATTGATATATGAAAAAATAAAATACTTTATAAGGAATTCTTTGAAAAGTTTAAAATAGGATATTAGTTCTCTTATCAAATGACATAATTTGTCAGATCAATTTTTTGACGATTGACGACTTTGACTTAAAATCTCTTAAAAAAATTTTACTATATATGAAAGAATGGTAAAATGAAATAATTTTATAATTGATTTTGTTTAGCTTGTTATTTGAGAAGAGGAATAATACTGTATTTCCTAAATATCTCATACCAATCTTTGTTTTCATGAGTTCATTAAACTTTTTCCATATAAGAATTTCGTCTTTAGTTCTCATTTATTAAAGCCATAACATTGCCAATCTTAATTTAAAATATTTTTTAGGTATCCGCAAAACAAAATTATTAGACAATTAGATGTATACATTTTGTTTTATTTCGTCACCCGCTTATAAGGTATGGTAGTATTATATCAGAAAAAAAATCTTATGATGTTCTGATGTAATTTAAAAATATATTCATTAATGGTTACATGGACTCTTGTTAAGACTGAATTTGCCTTCTTAAATTTATTTCATTTTACCAACAAAAAGACTTACATTTTATTTTTAATAAAACTTTTTTGTTCAAGAAAAATAGTTAACAAATATGACCAAAACCTTTAAGCCACTTATTTTTGTAATAAGTTGCAAAGATTTTAATGTATACATGATATCCTTCACGATTTATTTAAAAAGATAGGTTTTTTAAGTATTGCCTTCTTGTCATCAATAAGAACTCTTTAAAATTATCTTATAATGGGTTAAAAAATTTATTATATTTAATATACCATCATGGTTTAACATGACAGTACTGGCGAGTGTGGTTACTTTTAAAATTCTTAAATCTATCATAATTTGTGAAAGTTTTAACACTTATAGAATGTCAAAAAATTGCTGTTGTATTATTTACTGTGAATGAAATATTTAACATTAAACGGAATTATTTAATTGTAATTTTTAAACTTCCCAAAACCATTACCTTACTGCAGCTATCTATTTGTCCTTAAGAAATTTCCTTCGATTTAATAATACTTAGAAATACTAATATTCTTTAAATTCTTTATCAATACCAACAATAAATTTTCTTAAACTATTTTTTAATCCTAACTTTTTGTTATCTTTAATATATCCCAATTGGATAAAATAATGGCCAAGTTCATATTCACGTAACAGATATTAATCGGCTTCAAATTTTTTGTGAATTATTCACAAAAACACTATAATCGATCTATTCTAGTTTTTCTAAGTGAAAATCCGATATTTTTGGGTAAGTTATTTTTCAGTAAACTAATAATTTTTTTAAAAATATATTTTTTATCGTATGAATCAATTTATTGCAATATAATTTGTGTTCTTTTTTCCTTGATTAATGATTTACTTTGATTTTTATAATGTAGCTATATATTATTTATCATTATTTAAGGTTAAAACAAGAGAAAGAAAAAATACTAGGTTGCAAAATTAGAAATGGTTATTTCTTTATTTTCCTAAATTGTTTTAGCAAATTCAGTTCGTGAGAAGCCTAAAACAGATTTCTGGCTTAAAGATTTATCTATGAGGGATTTGCACGTTTATTTTAATAATAATGATATTTCATTTAATAGGAAAATATGTCTGATTCTAGAAGTGATAAAAGTGAGGGCAGTAAAAATAGATTTTTAAGAAATCATGATAAAGGCTTTCAAAAGGCTAAAACGTTAAAGAAATCTAATAAAAATACATGCTCTGGAAATAATTCTACAAAATATCCTATTTCCCGAAATGATGAAAAAATCAATATGAGAATTAATAACGCTGAACAACATTTTATAAGCGAATCTTCTGATTCCGAAAGCTTTAAAAATATAAAATTGGAATATGATTTAATAATGAAGAGCCCTGTATCTCCTCCTCGATTGCCAGATTAGGATTCTTCTATTAACTCTGTGTATATTTTTAGCCTAGTGGTTATGTTATTATATTTAGAGTTTTTTAAAAGTGTTTTTACTTTCAAAGATGAATATACTGTCTTCAATGTGAATATTTCAAGTTAATATTTTCCTTCTACGATTTAAAAGAATTTTTTATTATATTCAAAATCGAAATAGCTTTTTTTCCTTAATTGAAATTTTTTTAATAACTTGACGAAACTAAATTTATTTTTTATGAATATTAGCTGTCTCAAGATATAACCAAAACAGTGCATGTCAAAATTATTTTGTTATAGACTTATGCTATTATATGCTGTAACAAAATCATACACTTTATTAAAACAATTTTTGTAAATTCAAGAAAATTAATTTAAATTCAAACGAGTTATACATATTTTAGTTATGAAAATTTAATGCCTTTTTACCAAACAAAGCTGCAACATAAGTTTCAATTTTTAGTTTTGAATCTTCGGTTACAAATATTTTAGAGTTATATTGAAGAATCTAATGTACCTTTTTATTTAAGACAAGATTTTATTTTCATCCTTATTTTAATATTATTTATAAAATTCTTTTTAACATTGTACATTTCTATTTTATGCATAAGACGTAGTTGCTTAATTTCACAGAATTAGACGTAATAACTAATTGCTGGAATTGTATCTGTTTTCAAAAATCATTACCTAACTACGTCACATTTTACAATTATTTTCTTTAATGATTCTTCATTTGAATTATTATCACTTATGTTTTTACCAAATCTATTCACTGGTACATCATTGTTCATCAGAAAGTTTAGTCTTGTTAGGTCACAAGAGTATTGACCAATTTTGTTTGCCTTGATAAAAACCCATTCAAATGTAATTTTAGTCTAAAGAGCTCTAAAATTTGCAAAGGTTCTTTAATTATGGTTTAATTACACATTTATGTGTATATAAATGTTTTAAGATACACCACCCTTATTTGTGTACATGATATAGTACTAACCAGTCTCCATCCACGATGTCAGTTAATCCCTGATGTATGGCATCAATATTGTCCTTGGATTAAGGTTTTTTTAATTTCATCATATATCCGCTTTAAATGCAACTTTTGTGTTTTTACGGAAATATACAATTAACTACATTTTTATTCATATTGATATTAATTTATAAATGAAATTTTTCCATTTAAAAAAATCAGATTTACTAACTAGTTTATTGTTTAAATTTTATAATTTTTTTATAATATACATTTTGATAAAACTCAGATAATTCTGTTCGGTTGCCCTTTGGTATACTTGAAAAAAAATAACATAAGTTGAAATTTTTCTTTTCAATGAATCAATACAAGTTTACCTTCTTTAAAAAAAACAGAAAACAGTTATGTGGTCCGTTAATTTAGGAGCTTGAAAACTTGTCTATTTAAGATAATTTTGAAAAAAAATATTTTTTTATTGCTCATCTATTTTTTTCAGTGTTGTCATAGTAATATAGTTACTATGAATGTTCAATTTTAGGTTTTTTCATTGAGTTTAGTATGTGAGTACTTGTGATTTAAAAATTTTTATACGGTACCTGAACTCAACGTACTGTATATTTGATAATTTTTTCTAGAAAACTATATTTTCAAATGGTAACTTTAATTACAAATTCGAGGTTTAATTTATTATGACTTTATTTTTAATAAATTAATCTTGTTGAATATAAGAAGGGATTATCATCACCTATCATATCACTATTTCAAGTTCTAACTGGTTATTTAGTTAAAATTTTTCAATTAATCAAGAACAGTCTTTTTAACATCTTTGAGTAACAAGTTTTTGTATGTTAAACCAAAATAAGATTAAAAAATCCAATGTTAGTGTAACACAGCATTCTTAATGAAGAAGCTTATAATAATATTTGATTTTATGGTAAATAGAATGCTATATTGCTTAAAACGACAATTTGAGAGTCCCAGAAGATTCATTAGAAAGAGAACTGAAAAATCTGAGAACTCACGACAAATGTTGGAAAAAAAATATATATTCATAAAACGGGATTGTTAAAAAGGAAGTCAAAAGAGAAAATAATGTCGAATATGGTATGAGAGATTAATTAATTTTATTTTCAAAAGTACTATAACATTTTGCATTCCAAATGGGAACATTGTCATTCAAAATTGTAATAATTTAATACCACAAACACTAACAAATTTTATCCAGATTTTGTTTAAAACAATAAATTTAAATTTAAAAAATATATAAAATAAATAACAGTGTTTATTAAAACTCCATATCTTTCAAATTTAAAGCCGTAGCTATTTTACCCTGAACGCTGCAAATACACTTGATGCACATTTGTGAAATTATTGTTTCCAATTCTTCAAAGACTCTTAATCTAGCTTCCATTTTACTCAAACTATTACCTTGAGTATTCAAAATAGAGATAAATTTATCGGCCAAAACCCTCTTTACAAAGGACTTTAAGATGGAACAATTATATTCAATTGGGCTGAATATTGGACTGTATGGTCCCAGTCTTAAATATAACACCCCTTAAATTGTTCTCCAATAACAACATCTTCAATTGAAGAGTGACAAGGAGAATTGTCAATTACAAGCTCCACTGGACCACCATGCGTTTCAATTGCTGCTCTTAGACTCTGCCTAGTCCATGCAATAGCATCAGGCTTTTTAAAGGCCCCTCTTAAATCTCATAATAAATCACCCCCCAGATTATTAATAATCCTATTATGCGGATGTTGACTCCATTTAACCCCGCAGCCACGGTTGCACATCTTGAGCCAACCCTTGAACGACCTTCCGATCTTGATATATGGATGTTAAAATTGCTTTCATCCATATACAAGATCAGTAGTTTATTTCCTTGATGTGAAATAATGATTCAACAAAGTTTTTTCTCTCTATCTTATTCTCCATAGTGTTTGCCCTTTCGGAATCAAACCTTTTCTGTTTTAATGAGTAACTAAGGGCGTCTTAATGCCTAGAATTTTTGATTTACAGATAATCATATTAAATTTTTTTTATCTCTGTAACACTCTGTTGCAGCGTGATCCTTAGATTGTTTTCAACAAGATCAACAATAAAATCAACATCGATATTTTGGACTTGAATGTTTCTCCTTACTCTTCTACTCTAAGGCTCAGTATTCGTTGATACCCACCTATAAGCAGTTGATCATAATTTGCCAAATTCACTTGTTAGTGACCTCCAATTACTCCCTGCATTGTAAACTGTCTTGGTCCTAGTTTTTTATGGATTTCTCTTTTTTGCTGTTTTGTACGTCTAGCCATTTAATGGTAAATTATTTTAGATATTTTTTTAAGTAATTAAATAAATATTAAATCACAGAATCATTATTTTAAATTAATATGAATAGATTTGATTTATTTGTATTATCTTTTTTCTAAACATTTGCGGTACCTTCTGATAAAAAAACCGTTCAGCCTATGGACTGTAAAGTTACTCCTCGACAAGGAGTTAGGTTTCGTGGTTACTGGCTTCGATCGAAGCGCTCAATCATCATGATTCTCTTGGTTGTTATCCATATTAATAAAGGGACTATATGTAAGGGTACAAAAGGTAATTAATATATAGTAATTAAAAATGTGTGTGTTAATTATGATGAACGAGCCTTTTGATATGATTTTAAAATTCATTTAATCAGGAATGAATTAATTGATGTGGCCATCTTCATAGGCACTACAACATTTTTTTTCACTTTTTTATTATTCCCAATTTGAATGACACTATTTCCACTTTGAATGCAAAAAGGTATAGATATGTAGATTAAATATATATTTCCTTTTTAAGTAATGATTTAATAGCTGACATATTTTTCATTTTTTTAGGTGAACACCCTAGCCAATTCTCATATTAATTGAACCTGTCTTTTGAATTTTGCGAAGGTTTAATCCTTTTTTTTATAAATATTTCAATATCATTGTTATTATACATTGTAAATTTAATTTTTGGAAACGTTGCGAGGGTTTCTACCTTTTATCAAATGATATTCATATGTAGAAGTAGTCTTAAACAAGGCTATTTAAAATTTTTGAATATAATTTGAACATAATTTTGTATATTTTAAAAACAATAATAAATATATAGTTAATATTAAATCGTAAAAGTTTTTAGAAGGTTTCGTAACATGTACATTGCAGTTTTTAACTCTGTTTCTGATCCAACGATTAGAACTCTTCCAAAGTGCTCTAAGTTATTTGATCCGAGGTAAATTGCAGCTCCAGATACGGTCATGAATTCTTTGAACTTATCCTTATATATCCCCACGAGAATATTATATGTCGCTGGAGAAACTTTTAGTATATCATAGGAAAGTGTTTTGGTTAAAATAAAGATAAGCATTTTTAAATATTCATTGATAGGATCAATATGATCCTCATGAACACTTTCAATTAAAATTTCTCGTCGTTTAGGGAAACAGTAAACCTTATATTTTGCATACTTGCTGAAAATTCTTCTAAAGAAAACACATTCGTATATTTTTAAATAATGCAAAACATGCTCCTCCATACATAAATGTAGATCGATCGTGGTACCAAATAACGATTCGTTGTCCTCATTATCCCTCCAAGAATTAACTTCCATAATAACTTGTGGAAACTCCCATTAGATCTGTGACCCTATTCAAAATATTTATTTTAAATTAACTATTTTAATATTCGCTAGCAAGTAGCAGACTAACAATATTAAATGTCTTTTTTCTTATTATTATTTCTTTTTCTATAATATTCTATTTAAAAATAACTGGAGTTGTTATAAAACGATCATGGTCATGTGAGTATTCATTATTGGCCGATAAAACACAAGATCTACTTAATTTATTATAATCTATTTTTATGCACCTGTGAAACAATCATAAAAAGATATAATTAAATTACTGTGTTAGAGAAAATCAAAGAGGTAACTAAATATTGGAAATAGAGTACCTGATCTACTTAAATAAATAAAACGAAATCAATACACGGGTAT
>LDMZ01056502.1:0-13234 GCA_001455285.1 Sphaeromyxa zaharoni
TAGCAGTACCATTTGCCGCGAATATGATTTCAAATTAATAAATCCAAGATTCGAATCATCATTTATAAATGATTTTATCACAAAAAAAATAACCAGAACTCAACCCTGTTACTAGATTTATAACGTGGCATCAATATAATGCATTTATAGAATTATCTCAAACCAATCATTATTATCTATCTACCGCCCGCCCCAAGGCATGGCAACTAATCTCCACTTGCCACAGTATTCACCAACGAAGTTTCTCGATTAATAACTACTCTACAGAGGTATCAAGCGCTTAAATTGATATATAATTTACAGTATAGAGATTCGTTTTATTAGTTTTTAAATGAATATTATGAAAAGGGAATTATTGAAGAAATATCTGTTCTATCCATGGAAATCTCCCGTTTCTCGAAAATGAAGAAATAAAAAGTGTTTATATAAAAAAAAATTGGAGGAATAGTTCCCATGCCGAACTTTCCCGATTTCAACGATATAGAAAACACGTTTTCTTGTATAAAAGCAAGATTAAATTTGATACGACCTAAATCATCAAATGTACAGCGTAAAAGAAAAAATTTTGTTCTAAAATTATGCAATTTATTGACTGCTCCAAATATTGTAATAATTATTGGGAATATTTTAATTAAATAAAAATTGGAAGTAGTGATAATTAAACTAGATTTTTGAACTACATTAATATTTTTTCTCATATGTATTTTTCAATTAATAATATTCACTGTAAGGTGGAGCTGTCCTTGCGTTAATTTAAAAAATCTTTCCGTTTATCCATGAAACATTCTGTAAAATAAAATTTACTTTGAAGCAAGTGTACCAAAGTTTAGATATAGCATAATTTTTTTTTCAAATTTTACAAATTGAATTTTTGACTTAAAAACTGAATAAAACGAAATGGATCGCGATCCGAAAAATCTTTGATCAACACCTATATGAAATTATTATGGACAGCAATAAATTATTTGAACCTGACAGTTATTTGCATACTCAAATATATATACTAGTTTTTCTTTGTAAAATTAACATTTCATAGATGAAAAATATGTTAATAAAGTCATAAATACCTTAATCTAACCCAATGTTTTGTCCTGATCAGGGTTTGTGGACTGATTTATAAGTCCAACCCATATGTCGACTCTTTATTTTAAATATTTGACCCGAAATACCCACCGTTACGATGAATTTACATATTGATTTAAAATCTTGATGAATAATATAACAAAAAGTAAACAAATAGGAATAGCTTTAGTTAAATCTGTTAGATCAAAATTATATTACGACAACCAATTGGAACCTTTAGAGTAGACAAAAAAGGAGATGTACCAGGCGAAAAGTAGCGGGAAGAATTTTATAATTCAAATATTTAGTAGCCCCTTACCAATATATATGTTGTGAGTAATTTATTTTCAAACTTAATAAGAATTTAAAAACATCTTTCACCACCCGGTTCACCGTCCCATTAAACAGACATATCGTAATTGTTAGATTTCCCTTGAAGCATTATTTGGTGTTTCTCAGGTTTAACCCATGCACAATAATATATTTATTCACGTATTAGCGAATGCTTCAAATAGACTTGGGAATGTTACACTATATTTAATTGAGAAAGTACTCGCTAAGGTGAAGTAACCTGTTTGTTTGATAATTTCCGTAATCATTTTTAAAATCTAAAACGATACTTAATTTTATTTTTTAATTAATTTCTGGATTTAAATAATGATTTTTTAGTAACTTTCATGGACATTTAAAAGCTTCAAAATCTTTAAACCTTCGGCAACCTATTTAAACTAATATTTTTCAACTTCCTTAGCATGATACAACACTTGAAGTCATTATTAAAAACTATTCTAACCTTTCTGAATATTTAAAACTTAAAAATCTTGGTTTTAGGTTATAAAAAGTTTTGTCGATCGTATCAAACCAGAAATCACTCTATTAGAGAATATTTTTTATAAAACAATGTTTAAAATCTGTAATAAAAGTACTCACTAAGTTCAAATTCATAATTGAAAGAAACGGGAAACGTTAATTGGTATTTTAAGAAACCAAAAGTAAGAAAATGTTTAATAAATATGAAAGCAATCCTGGATTAATCATATAAATTTTATACTAGGGTAATTCTCAAATATTTGTTTTTAAAAAAAGAAAATATAAAGATTTCTTATCCGACAGCAAGAGATTTGAAGGAATTCACAATCGTCTAAACATAAATAAACAACAATCTACTACAACCGACCTTCATTCAATAGGCATAACACTCAGCAAACTGATTTAACAACCACAGGTTAATGCGTATTCTTATTTTTAAAAATTTTTATAAAAATGTGTATAAGATTTCCGAAAAACATCAAAAATCTTGGAACGATTAAAAAATTGAAATGAGTCGGAAACGTACTACCATCGCCCATTAGAACAATACAAATGATTGTTTCCTTATATATGTTTGACTTCGATATTAAAAATAATATTTACAAAAGAAAAAAATATACACAGAAAATATACCGAATTCAACAGCATCAAAAATTGGATAGAGATTGCGCATTCTGAAAAAAAGATAATAAATTCCGTGCAAAAAGTGTAATAATATCAAAATGAATGGAAATGATGATGGATGGGAGACAGTTCCTACCAAAAAAACATATGTAAAAAAACCAAAACCGAAAGTTACCCAAAAATAACCTTTCTAACATTTTTCAGGGCCAAACTAAAAGTACTCCGCCTCCAACTGTTCCAGAAATATCTGGTAATTTAGATAACGATTTTTGTTGTATTTTGATTGTTCTTAACATGAAATCTAGCTTATATTCATCCTTCTAGGTTTTATTGCCATCAATATATTAATACAGAAATGGTCTTTAAATATACATCTTAACAAGAGCAATAGGATTTATATTAATAACTAACTAAATTCATTTGTGATAAGATTGAATGATTAGATCATTATTTCTTGGATTTATCATCGTTTTCGCATAATTATTTAGTTAGTGATAATCATCTTTCTCTTATCATCACATATAAGGCGGCATTGTTAAATCAATACATTGAAACTTATATGATGATTTATTTTCGATATATATGTATATTATCTAAGACTTAAAGCAAGAATATAAAATTTTAAATAGGATAAAGATGCAAGATAAAATTAAAAAATTTTGAGTCTTTTTTTACATCATTTTAGAGGAAGAAACACGTTTGAAAAATATAAGTTAGAATGTATTTTATCCTTCCTTGCCAGCCTGAATATCCACGAGATTCAATTTTTATAACTATTATAGTTTTTTAACAGAAAATATTCTGCTTACAAATTCTTCCAGCTTGATCATAGTCACGGAATTTATTTCTGTTTTTATTTCGCATTCTAAATTTTTATTAATGGTTTATGTAAAAAATAAGTGACTACTGCTCCGTTCATATTATAGCTGATGTTTATATAGCTTTATTATGAGACTATGATCAAAAGATGTGTTTAATCCCCTATCATTTAGACTGAGAATGATAACAGTAATAGATATTGTTCTTAGGTTATGAATGATGTTATGTCTCAGCATATCGATTTATCATTTTCACTTACAAACGCTTTCTTATTTAACAATATTTGGTTTCATTTCATTAGTGATTTTTCTTAACTTCTATAATTGATTTTGACAATAATGTAAGTATATTTTGATACAATTAAAATTATGTAATTATAGATTATATATTGAATATATCAACCTACTTTTGAACACATTCTAATTTCCCTTGTGTTGATATATTCTTGTATTTAGCAAAAAATATAAAATGACTCTTATAACTGTTTTAAAAGTCTTTAAACAAGAGCAGGTATATTTTTATTTAACCGATCTGCATGGAAGGGGTATATCTTTTTACATTATGCTCTCTAAAGGGTTGATTATATTTCTAAAAAAGTTAATAACAAAAATATAATATAATACTGTTTTATTTTTCTAAAACATGTCATTAAATTAAATAAATAGTGTCTGCAACCGTATATTGCCAATATATTGCATTTGACCAATCTTAAATCCTATTATTACATTGACATTTAACAAAAGCTTGCCAAAAAAGTTTGATGATTTGACGTCGCGTGTTTTTGTTGATTTTTTAGATTTGGACAATGAAATTACCAATAAAATGTGGGAAATAAATTTACTTTTATTTTTTTATATACGTTCAAAACCCTATGCTAATAGATAGGGCTTTGAATTGCTATAAATTATGATTCAATTCCATTCTTGATAAACAATATTATTCAAAGAGGTTCACAAACACTGTTTTGCAAATATTGTAATAAAACTGATCCCTTATTATCAATGTTTGATCAAAGAATAATTAGTAATGATATTATTTCTACAGGTCGTTAGTTAACATAGATTGGGCACTTACATTAAACATTCCATCAAATTCAATCTGATTGACGGTTTTATGAACCAACTGATGATATTACCTAAAACGAGGATAAATTTTACCAATGACAAAATAGAAATGTAAAAATCCAAATAAATTATTCTCATTCAAACAGCAAAATTAACTATAAATCTAATTTAGGTGTGTAACACATGTATTAAAACAAGTTCCTGTCTGTAAATTGGAAGAAACAATCTTACATTATGAAGCCAAAAGATAATTTGTTTCTCTAACAGTTTGAATAAACCTATCACTACTTTTGTTTAATCAAATAATGGCTTCATCCTTTTTTTATAAGCATGAATTAATCCATCCATCTAATTCATTATATTTCAATATAAATTATGTTTTGCTCACTTTTTCATATTTCAATTAATTTAGCATTAATATGATGTATTACCTTTTGCTATTAAATGTATCTTTCATGCATAAATTTTTTAAAAAGTATTATTAGTTCCAAATCTATTACAAATTTATCTGTTCACGAAGGTACCATTCGTCTGAAACAGAAATGTGTTTATTCTGTTTTTGGAACTAGAAGGCTGTGTATTTTTTTAGTTTGAATACTTGATTAGTGGATATTTCCTTTATGCTGATATCTCAGGAATTTTATTATCAAAACAATTCAGAAAACGAATAGAAAAGCATTCAAAACCGATTAATGCAATTGAAATTAACTTAAGGCATACATTATTGAAGCTTTATTCTCTATGTATATCAGGGCTCATTTAACTATCCCTAACATGACTCTTTGTGTTGCCCTAGTCGTTTAGTTATTTTCGCTTACCATTTTTGAAGAACTACGATATATATATACATAATATTTATTTCTACTTTGAACGTTTATATTTACCATTTAAATGTTCGCTTTTCTGTTTCTTATTCACCCTTCCTCATATATGAATAAAATAAACTGATATTTATGAAATTTATAATTATTAGAATGCTAATTTTATTAAAAGTATTACACAATATTATAAAATTTTTTGTTTTATTAAATTCCCTTTTATGATAAGATTTCGTAGATAAATCCATTGAAATAATTCGGGTTTATGGATTAAGAAAATTTCGCTTAGTTTCTGACACCCAAAAATCATGTCGTGTATCTTATTCATTTACTAAATTTTGCGACGATTAGAATGAACCATGTACTAGCATTAATTACATAGAATAAACTTGTGGAAGAAATGTATTCTGTTATAATTTTTGCTGTAGATACCAAAATTTTTACAAAAATCGTGAATTTTTCCTACCTACATATATAAAGTCCAATAGATAAGTCTCTAATTATTAAATTGTAAAAGTGAATAGAAATTTTAGTTATAGCATTACCGTAGTATGGCTCCTGTATTATAACCATGCAAAAAAACATTTACATCATTAATAATTGGATCGCTAAAATCTTTGTTCTCTACCCTTTTTCTTTTCATCATGCTATTCATGATAATACGCCTTTAATACTCAATATTATTTTTATTTTTTTAAACCTTTATTGATAGAAATTTTAAGAAAACAAAAGCATGCTATTTTTCAATTAACCAATTTAAAAAAATGTAAAAACCGATTAAGCTGAATGATGTATTTGTAAAATTTTTATATTTCATGAATTTTAGAGGTAGTTTAGGCAGATTATTTGAAATCCTGATATAGTTTGACATGATTAATTTAAATTAGGTTATTTCTAACAAAGAATTTAACGTAATTATATTTTTTTACCTATCTTTCCTATAACTGACAGAATTAGCCACGAATCTCTTTAATAAAGTATTTTTCATTTATTTTCTATTGTAATTCTAATGGGTACATCTCAAATCAGCAACCTTTAGAATTTTATGATTTTTTTATATAATTGAAGTATTGAACAGATATTTGAAGTCCTTTCTTGCTTAATCGATTATCTTTTAACACATTCAAATATAACTTGCATGAATAGTACATATTGAACAAATATATTTTTTTAAAATTTTATTGCTAAAAAAATTTTTGCAAATAAATAAAACATATTTTCCTCAATGTCATAGCTTAGCAAACATTAGAAACATTACCACCACGTCTAATCCCTTAAAATAAATTAAAAAAATATTAAATGTTTTTACATTTGCATTGTCATATATTCAAGAATATTTATATCCCTTAAGAGACTTAAATTCATAACAAATTTACCTCATGAATAATATATATAAATTAATTTTTTATTAAATTTATTTAATGATCTTGTACATTTTCACCCATAGTAGGTTAAGCTGTCTTATATCATAGGTAATGAAGAATTTTCACGAAATTATTTATTTTTTAGCATGAAATCTTAAATCCCTGTGTATTTCTATGAAAAAAGCTCTATTAAATGCCCCAAGACGTGCATAACATGAATGTTATGATTTTATATCCAAGTTTCTATTTTATTTCTTTAATCAGATATAAAGTTTACTGTTGTGCTGATGTAATATTAATTATACATTTTATTTTTGTTCCGTTTGTTTTCATCCAAATGAATTTTAGTTTTACACAGTGAGTAATTGTTTAGTTTTAATAGAATACATTGATAGCTTTTAGGTTTTCTTTTAAATTAAAATAGATTTTTTATGTTTGGTTGGAAAATGTACTTATTTTGTTTAATTTTTATTTTATTGACTCTACTTGTTTTGTATTATATCTGATATCCAATTGTGAATCATTTTCAATTTTGAAGTTACTTCCATAGCGAATTCTTTTATTACAGTATAATTTTCTTGTCATATATCATGATTATCTGAGGTGATAAGCAAATACGTTTCAACTTATTTTCGAATGCCCTTGATTTAAATAAGTTTCTTAAATCGGCTGTAAACTATTCTAAAATATATAATTAAGTGTTGAATAAAAAATTATGGTTGATAAAACAAATTTATTTTCAAAATTTGTATTGATATAACGACAATATATAATGTGTGATTTTGTAAATATTTAAAGGGAAAATTTGAATATGGAAAGTAAATTTTTAAAAATTATGTTGCTCGAACGGATTTTTACAAGATTCCATGACTCATATGAAAAGCGGATTATGCATAAACTAATTTAGTATTTATGACTTAAAAACAAGTGGAAGCAACATATATAAATTGCTTATTGAGGTATTATGTAGTTTAGAACATTTAAATTAATTGAAACAAGGTGAATCTGCTAGTAATTAAATTCCATAATTAAATATATTAAATTTGTATTTATTTAAATTAATCAGTTAAGGAAAATATCTATTTTAAATTTATTTTTGCTTTTTAAAATTTGATTACTAAAAATGCTCATGAAACAGTTTTTCTTCATTTCTCCAAATGTTAAAACAAATAAGATTCCTTTGAAAAAAAGATTATTGTTGTCTGATAAGGATTACTCTTAAGATAAATGTTAGGTTTTTATTTGCTATTTAAATTGTCTGAAATATCATTGGCATTAATAAAGAATTGACAGATTTGTTTATCATACCGCCTGTTTGTTGTAAATCTCAATGTGCAGACTTACCACGATGGATTTTTTTAAAAATGGTTCAATATTTGCGGTATTACAAGATTATTCAACTTTACGGCCAATTCAAAGGAATATAAGAGATATTTAAAACAAAGTGTAAATGATTGGAATTCATGAAAGAATAAATTATTTATTTCTTAACATGAATTCACAAAAAGTGATCCTCAGCCATTACTTTTGAATATCTAAAGACAATGTTGAAATATATTATACCAATAAAAACATGATATGTTTTGTTCTATTGGAAAACTAACTTTAAAGGTTTGTGTAAGCAGATGTTATATATTTATTAGTAAAATCCGTTCACAATTTACTAAGCATAGTTTTATTTTTGATTAGATCAAAAACCTACTTACTTTTTTTTAATTTTGGAAATTTCCTGTTGAAATATAAATATAAAAGACTTTGTCTGATTACTAATAATAAGAAATAAGCTCCATGTAATTTAAATCTCATGGTTATAAAAATGCGGTTTCGAATAAATTTGTGAGTTTTTCTGTTACACCCTTCTCCCTCCTAAATTGTGATTAGAAATAATATAAAAAATCTGCTTATACATGGGCATTAGAAATGTAAAAAATATTTTTAGTTTTATCGAATGACTGCTTGGTTGAATAGAATATATTTTCAAAGATTTATGAACAATTAATTTCTGTGGTATGTGCAATTATTTTCAATAATAATCTTTATGGATCCTCATTATGCATTAAATATTTATAAAATTAAACTCCCTTTGTAATGTACATTGATTCCATTTTGCTATTTTTATTTAAAATAAGTATTATATTTTAATAATTTTTTATTTAATTTCTATTTTTTGCTGTACAAATTAGTCATTGAAGAGTGTTCTCTGAAATCTTTAGCTCTTGGATCCATTAATTTCCAAGGAAATTTAGTTTAGAATTTATTTTCGGGTAAATGGCGTTTCATTTTTGTCAAATACTTTGGTATCATTTATTACCAGTTTGAATATTTTAATTTCTATTTCATTATTTAAGCCAGTTTCAGAATGGTTACATATTTCTATGTTTCAGAAGATTTAAGCTATTTTAAATGATATTTTGCTCGATGAACAATGGATTTCTAGATCTAAAATTAATTTCTGGTATATCTGATAATAAATATTGAATCACATGTTCTATTCTTAATGTCAAAATATTCCTTGATAGGCCAAATACTATAGTTAAATTTTTTTGCGATAAAAGGCCCTATTTTTTTTTAAAGTAATACACTTTTGAAGACAAATTTTATATCTTTTGTAATTTTACATTATTTGACTAACATATATTAATTAAGTAGTAATAGTTTTTAAATTATTAATAAAAGTTCATGAGATCTTTGGAAAAAATATTTTTCAACCTCTAAAGACAATTTTACACCCCTTCATTTTGTTATAGATAATTTTTATATAATTTCACAAGTATATTGGAAATTTAAGGGAGCGTTTACAAAAACGAAAATTTATTAAATCTAGTCCTTATGTGGAGAAAATATCGTAGACAAGAGCCCTACCATTTTTCTATACATATTAAGGGTAATTGAGGAACTTTTATTTTCAATCTTGGTTAATATTCTATATCTCATTTAGATACAGCAACGAAAATGAATTGGTAGCTAAATAATTATCTCACCTGTAAAAATCTTAGTGGAATGAACAGATGATATTTAAATTATTATTTATAAAAGCGAACAAATAAAAAAGTTTTAAAGTCTTTGCCGTTTTTTATAGTGATATTTTTTATTATTATCTTGAACAAATATATTTTCCTAGTTACTTTTATCACGACTTTTACTAAAAATTTATTATTACTGCTTTTACTTTTCGATATTTATTAAAATTAATTTAGAATGTTTTTATTTTAGAAATAACGTAATATATAGAAGTTGAAGTCTTTGTAGACTGTTAAATTAGATAAATAAATTCATGTTATTTTCCCATTCGATAATTTTTATGTATATGGACAGCTTTTCAATATTTTTATGCCTAGCCATTGAAAAAATAGTGATTAGTCTTTTATTTTATCTATACTAAAGAATAAATGAAATATTATAACAAATTGCGGAACTTTAAATTTGAATTTTTGCGATTTTTGTCTTATAATTGTTTTATAAATCCAATTTGTATTATGTAGTGATAATATGGCCTGGAATTTTACCATTTATAAATTTAAAATTATCAAATTTATAAATAAAATATCTTTTTATATAGTATTACAGTATATCAATATTAATAGAAATATAAAATAATATTTTACAGATAAACAAAGGTCTGTTAAAAAACCCGTACATACAAAATCAGATACTATTCCACAGGTCGACGATGAAGATGAAGGATATACAAGTACACTTCATTTATTATATTAAATATACGTATATAGTGAAACGTGTTGGGCATGATCTTGGAGTTGTCATACAAAGAAGTAGATCAAATAAGAAACTAACGCAAAAAGACTTAGCTGGATTGATATGTGAGAAGGTTACCCTTGTTTCAGATTATGAATCTGGAAAAGCAACTCCGAGTCAGGCTATTTTGTCAAAATTAGAACGGGCTCTTGGAGTTAAGCTGCGTGGGAAAGACATCGGAACACCTCTCCCATGCAAGGGAAAGAAATGAATATGTTTAGAAATATACTTAATCTGGATTCTGTTCTCATTTTTTATATATTAACTCCTTAATTAATATGTACCTTTGTTCAGTCTATTTTATAAATGTGAACAATAGCTTTCTCGTTATCTTTTAATATTTTCAATATTAAAATTTCATTATATATCAAATTTCAAAAATTTTCCCTCAGCTTTTGTTTCAAAAAAATTTTTTTAATATTTTATACATCCATAAAAACTACAATTTGGATTAATAATTTGCTAACCCTCATAAAATTTTTGAAAATATTTTTCAGCAGAAATAAAAGCTTTACCATAATTCAATCACTGATCAAAATTGTCTGACACTTTGTCAATTTTACAAAATTAGAAAATTATGTCAATAGTTATTATAATGAATATCAATGTTTCTAAGATGGATCCGTATGAACTTAGAGACACTTTAAATTTTCTGTTACATTTTTAGGAAGAAAAAGGATTTATAATGAGATCCAGTCAATATACTAATAGTTAATGGAATCATAATAATAGTAGAAATTGCTTTAATATCTAATATTTGTATAATTAATATTTGACTGTTTAAAATAAGTGTTTTTAACGAAATTACATGTTTTTAGATTCCGAAATTCGGTTGAGTATTATGAGAGTGTTTTACACTTTTCTCTCAGTTGTAAAATAATCCGAGATATTTTATATAATGGTTAATTCTATAATCGATTTTTATTATTCAATAATCTTAGTAAATTCTTACACTTTATTGCAATGACCTATTTATTTATTTCAATTAAGCGAAACATCGAAAATAATGATTAAGCATCTTTATTGTAAGGGATAGAGTGGATTCCCATCCATCACCGCCTTTGACCGGCTTGTCGGAAGCAGTCGAAGGTGACCAGGAGAGGAATGGTGAGGATTATCGGGATATATTTAAGTGTCCAAGAGACTGTGGCGAACGGTCAGCTCACTAACGTGTTGAACGTTAGACTGGGGAAAGTATATAGTGTACGGTCTTGACATTGTGCTTACTAAATTCATATACTACTATATTATTAAGCCCTATTAATTGGATAAAAATTTATCGAATATTTATGATAATTATGCTCTAGTTTATTCTTTTTTTTAAAGTAGTATCAATGTAAACACTATAATTTCATGACCATAGCATATTTTAGATCTATCAATTTAATATTTGTATGATTGGAGAAATATCAATTCCTAAGCCTAACTATCCTTTAAGCCTTAATATAAATAATTTGCAGAAATTTAAAAATTCAAAATATATAATTTTAAAATATGTAGAAACCATTGTTCCAATTGTCATTATTTAATTATATTTCAGAAATAGAGCAAATTCTCTTGATCTTTCTAACACTAATTATTTTATGTATAAATAGGATTAAAGGATATTGCAAATTTGAATGATTTTTTACACAACATTAAATTCACATATGATTTATTTAATAATCCATACCCACAAAGATTTGGGTACTACTTTTTTTATATAAAAAACTTCCAATTTCAAAAGTTAGTTACAAAAAATAGCAAAGATCATTACCAATTAATTTTATCATAATATTTTTCGAATCGTTATTGCTTCAATTGATACATAACTTTTTCAATTTGGCCCAAAAAATAAAAAATGACAACGCTTTTTTAAATAATGTTTTTCAGTTTGCTGCTGCAAGAAATTACCAAGCCTTATATATTTTGATAATCAATTATACGATTTTGCAGCAGTGTTGAAGGTTTTTTATTAACTGAAAAACACTAAAAACAATTAACCTAGTTGAACTGGTTATTAAAATATAGAAAGAAATATATATTATTTCAAATTTTGAATAAAATATGTCAAAATTGTTTTATCTGTCAATTACCAGTTTCGATTGTGCACTTCCTATAATATCAACAGTGCAGTCACTGCTATACATTTAAATTAATTTAATTGGTATCTTGAAATGGTAATATTCTTTTAAAAAAATGAAAACACATCATTTTCAAGTAAAAATATTTTAAATATACATTTATCGCTGTTTCATTCAAACATTTATATTATTAATTATTCCGTGAATTAGAATTCTGTGGTTGCATGAAAAGTTAGTATAAACTTTATAGGAACAATTCGAAACTATCTTGTATTGACTATTAAATCCATTTAAAAATATCAATGTAGTGTATTACTTGATGTTTGCGGGTTTAGATCATACAATATTTTATTTAATTGAACCACTTGAACTTTTTATTAAATTTTATATATAAAGTTTATACAAAGATTTATGATATAGGAGTTATTGATTAATCTTTTTACTTATAATTTAATCAATGTTCATAAGTTTATTTTTACAATCTCAATGCTAAATTACCTTTAATTTAGTCCAGAATAATTAGCTGAAACACCTTTTCACTTAATTATCATTAAATACAATCAAAATTCAATATTCAGTGGCAAAAAAAGAAGTTAAAATATTACTACGTTCGAGTTAATTCTGATTATTACTGATTTCTTTTCTATTTATTTTTTGTTCCATAAAATTTTCTTTTTATATACAGGTATAATTTAAAGAACTCTTGTTAGATTTGTATAAAAAAATACACGTAAAGGTTTTTGGCAAAATGATAAGCGTGATATCCATTTCCAGAAATAGTGCATCGTTTAATGGATGTCCACTAAGTATTTCGAAACACATCTTTTTCTTTTTACTTTTAATAAAAATAAAAAAAA
>LDMZ01056503.1:0-11073 GCA_001455285.1 Sphaeromyxa zaharoni
TTTTTTTGAAACAAAAGCTGAGGGAAAATTTTTGAAATTTGATATATAATGAAATTTTAATATTGAAAATATTAAAAGATAACGAGAAAGCTATTGTTCACATTTATAAAATAGACTGAACAAAGGTACATATTAATTAAGGAGTTAATATATAAAAAATGAGAACAGAATCCAGATTAAGTATATTTCTAAACATATTCATTTCTTTCCCTTGCATGGGAGAGGTGTTCCGATGTCTTTCCCACGCAGCTTAACTCCAAGAGCCCGTTCTAATTTTGACAAAATAGCCTGACTCGGAGTTGCTTTTCCAGATTCATAATCTGAAACAAGGGTAACCTTCTCACATATCAATCCAGCTAAGTCTTTTTGCGTTAGTTTCTTATTTGATCTACTTCTTTGTATGACAACTCCAAGATCATGCCCAACACGTTTCACTATATACGTATATTTAATATAATAAATGAAGTGTACTTGTATATCCTTCATCTTCATCGTCGACCTGTGGAATAGTATCTGATTTTGTATGTACGGGTTTTTTAACAGACCTTTGTTTATCTGTAAAATATTATTTTATATTTCTATTAATATTGATATACTGTAATACTATATAAAAAGATATTTTATTTATAAATTTGATAATTTTAAATTTATAAATGGTAAAATTCCAGGCCATATTATCACTACATAATACAAATTGGATTTATAAAACAATTATAAGACAAAAATCGCAAAAATTCAAATTTAAAGTTCCGCAATTTGTTATAATATTTCATTTATTCTTTAGTATAGATAAAATAAAAGACTAATCACTATTTTTTCAATGGCTAGGCATAAAAATATTGAAAAGCTGTCCATATACATAAAAATTATCGAATGGGAAAATAACATGAATTTATTTATCTAATTTAACAGTCTACAAAGACTTCAACTTCTATATATTACGTTATTTCTAAAATAAAAACATTCTAAATTAATTTTAATAAATATCGAAAAGTAAAAGCAGTAATAATAAATTTTTAGTAAAAGTCGTGATAAAAGTAACTAGGAAAATATATTTGTTCAAGATAATAATAAAAAATATCACTATAAAAAACGGCAAAGACTTTAAAACTTTTTTATTTGTTCGCTTTTATAAATAATAATTTAAATATCATCTGTTCATTCCACTAAGATTTTTACAGGTGAGATAATTATTTAGCTACCAATTCATTTTCGTTGCTGTATCTAAATGAGATATAGAATATTAACCAAGATTGAAAATAAAAGTTCCTCAATTACCCTTAATATGTATAGAAAAATGGTAGGGCTCTTGTCTACGATATTTTCTCCACATAAGGACTAGATTTAATAAATTTTCGTTTTTGTAAACGCTCCCTTAAATTTCCAATATACTTGTGAAATTATATAAAAATTATCTATAACAAAATGAAGGGGTGTAAAATTGTCTTTAGAGGTTGAAAAATATTTTTTCCAAAGATCTCATGAACTTTTATTAATAATTTAAAAACTATTACTACTTAATTAATATATGTTAGTCAAATAATGTAAAATTACAAAAGATATAAAATTTGTCTTCAAAAGTGTATTACTTTAAAAAAAAATAGGGCCTTTTATCGCAAAAAAATTTAACTATAGTATTTGGCCTATCAAGGAATATTTTGACATTAAGAATAGAACATGTGATTCAATATTTATTATCAGATATACCAGAAATTAATTTTAGATCTAGAAATCCATTGTTCATCGAGCAAAATATCATTTAAAATAGCTTAAATCTTCTGAAACATAGAAATATGTAACCATTCTGAAACTGGCTTAAATAATGAAATAGAAATTAAAATATTCAAACTGGTAATAAATGATACCAAAGTATTTGACAAAAATGAAACGCCATTTACCCGAAAATAAATTCTAAACTAAATTTCCTTGGAAATTAATGGATCCAAGAGCTAAAGATTTCAGAGAACACTCTTCAATGACTAATTTGTACAGCAAAAAATAGAAATTAAATAAAAAATTATTAAAATATAATACTTATTTTAAATAAAAATAGCAAAATGGAATCAATGTACATTACAAAGGGAGTTTAATTTTATAAATATTTAATGCATAATGAGGATCCATAAAGATTATTATTGAAAATAATTGCACATACCACAGAAATTAATTGTTCATAAATCTTTGAAAATATATTCTATTCAACCAAGCAGTCATTCGATAAAACTAAAAATATTTTTTACATTTCTAATGCCCATGTATAAGCAGATTTTTTATATTATTTCTAATCACAATTTAGGAGGGAGAAGGGTGTAACAGAAAAACTCACAAATTTATTCGAAACCGCATTTTTATAACCATGAGATTTAAATTACATGGAGCTTATTTCTTATTATTAGTAATCAGACAAAGTCTTTTATATTTATATTTCAACAGGAAATTTCCAAAATTAAAAAAAAGTAAGTAGGTTTTTGATCTAATCAAAAATAAAACTATGCTTAGTAAATTGTGAACGGATTTTACTAATAAATATATAACATCTGCTTACACAAACCTTTAAAGTTAGTTTTCCAATAGAACAAAACATATCATGTTTTTATTGGTATAATATATTTCAACATTGTCTTTAGATATTCAAAAGTAATGGCTGAGGATCACTTTTTGTGAATTCATGTTAAGAAATAAATAATTTATTCTTTCATGAATTCCAATCATTTACACTTTGTTTTAAATATCTCTTATATTCCTTTGAATTGGCCGTAAAGTTGAATAATCTTGTAATACCGCAAATATTGAACCATTTTTAAAAAAATCCATCGTGGTAAGTCTGCACATTGAGATTTACAACAAACAGGCGGTATGATAAACAAATCTGTCAATTCTTTATTAATGCCAATGATATTTCAGACAATTTAAATAGCAAATAAAAACCTAACATTTATCTTAAGAGTAATCCTTATCAGACAACAATAATCTTTTTTTCAAAGGAATCTTATTTGTTTTAACATTTGGAGAAATGAAGAAAAACTGTTTCATGAGCATTTTTAGTAATCAAATTTTAAAAAGCAAAAATAAATTTAAAATAGATATTTTCCTTAACTGATTAATTTAAATAAATACAAATTTAATATATTTAATTATGGAATTTAATTACTAGCAGATTCACCTTGTTTCAATTAATTTAAATGTTCTAAACTACATAATACCTCAATAAGCAATTTATATATGTTGCTTCCACTTGTTTTTAAGTCATAAATACTAAATTAGTTTATGCATAATCCGCTTTTCATATGAGTCATGGAATCTTGTAAAAATCCGTTCGAGCAACATAATTTTTAAAAATTTACTTTCCATATTCAAATTTTCCCTTTAAATATTTACAAAATCACACATTATATATTGTCGTTATATCAATACAAATTTTGAAAATAAATTTGTTTTATCAACCATAATTTTTTATTCAACACTTAATTATATATTTTAGAATAGTTTACAGCCGATTTAAGAAACTTATTTAAATCAAGGGCATTCGAAAATAAGTTGAAACGTATTTGCTTATCACCTCAGATAATCATGATATATGACAAGAAAATTATACTGTAATAAAAGAATTCGCTATGGAAGTAACTTCAAAATTGAAAATGATTCACAATTGGATATCAGATATAATACAAAACAAGTAGAGTCAATAAAATAAAAATTAAACAAAATAAGTACATTTTCCAACCAAACATAAAAAATCTATTTTAATTTAAAAGAAAACCTAAAAGCTATCAATGTATTCTATTAAAACTAAACAATTACTCACTGTGTAAAACTAAAATTCATTTGGATGAAAACAAACGGAACAAAAATAAAATGTATAATTAATATTACATCAGCACAACAGTAAACTTTATATCTGATTAAAGAAATAAAATAGAAACTTGGATATAAAATCATAACATTCATGTTATGCACGTCTTGGGGCATTTAATAGAGCTTTTTTCATAGAAATACACAGGGATTTAAGATTTCATGCTAAAAAATAAATAATTTCGTGAAAATTCTTCATTACCTATGATATAAGACAGCTTAACCTACTATGGGTGAAAATGTACAAGATCATTAAATAAATTTAATAAAAAATTAATTTATATATATTATTCATGAGGTAAATTTGTTATGAATTTAAGTCTCTTAAGGGATATAAATATTCTTGAATATATGACAATGCAAATGTAAAAACATTTAATATTTTTTTAATTTATTTTAAGGGATTAGACGTGGTGGTAATGTTTCTAATGTTTGCTAAGCTATGACATTGAGGAAAATATGTTTTATTTATTTGCAAAAATTTTTTTAGCAATAAAATTTTAAAAAAATATATTTGTTCAATATGTACTATTCATGCAAGTTATATTTGAATGTGTTAAAAGATAATCGATTAAGCAAGAAAGGACTTCAAATATCTGTTCAATACTTCAATTATATAAAAAAATCATAAAATTCTAAAGGTTGCTGATTTGAGATGTACCCATTAGAATTACAATAGAAAATAAATGAAAAATACTTTATTAAAGAGATTCGTGGCTAATTCTGTCAGTTATAGGAAAGATAGGTAAAAAAATATAATTACGTTAAATTCTTTGTTAGAAATAACCTAATTTAAATTAATCATGTCAAACTATATCAGGATTTCAAATAATCTGCCTAAACTACCTCTAAAATTCATGAAATATAAAAATTTTACAAATACATCATTCAGCTTAATCGGTTTTTACATTTTTTTAAATTGGTTAATTGAAAAATAGCATGCTTTTGTTTTCTTAAAATTTCTATCAATAAAGGTTTAAAAAAATAAAAATAATATTGAGTATTAAAGGCGTATTATCATGAATAGCATGATGAAAAGAAAAAGGGTAGAGAACAAAGATTTTAGCGATCCAATTATTAATGATGTAAATGTTTTTTTGCATGGTTATAATACAGGAGCCATACTACGGTAATGCTATAACTAAAATTTCTATTCACTTTTACAATTTAATAATTAGAGACTTATCTATTGGACTTTATATATGTAGGTAGGAAAAATTCACGATTTTTGTAAAAATTTTGGTATCTACAGCAAAAATTATAACAGAATACATTTCTTCCACAAGTTTATTCTATGTAATTAATGCTAGTACATGGTTCATTCTAATCGTCGCAAAATTTAGTAAATGAATAAGATACACGACATGATTTTTGGGTGTCAGAAACTAAGCGAAATTTTCTTAATCCATAAACCCGAATTATTTCAATGGATTTATCTACGAAATCTTATCATAAAAGGGAATTTAATAAAACAAAAAATTTTATAATATTGTGTAATACTTTTAATAAAATTAGCATTCTAATAATTATAAATTTCATAAATATCAGTTTATTTTATTCATATATGAGGAAGGGTGAATAAGAAACAGAAAAGCGAACATTTAAATGGTAAATATAAACGTTCAAAGTAGAAATAAATATTATGTATATATATATCGTAGTTCTTCAAAAATGGTAAGCGAAAATAACTAAACGACTAGGGCAACACAAAGAGTCATGTTAGGGATAGTTAAATGAGCCCTGATATACATAGAGAATAAAGCTTCAATAATGTATGCCTTAAGTTAATTTCAATTGCATTAATCGGTTTTGAATGCTTTTCTATTCGTTTTCTGAATTGTTTTGATAATAAAATTCCTGAGATATCAGCATAAAGGAAATATCCACTAATCAAGTATTCAAACTAAAAAAATACACAGCCTTCTAGTTCCAAAAACAGAATAAACACATTTCTGTTTCAGACGAATGGTACCTTCGTGAACAGATAAATTTGTAATAGATTTGGAACTAATAATACTTTTTAAAAAATTTATGCATGAAAGATACATTTAATAGCAAAAGGTAATACATCATATTAATGCTAAATTAATTGAAATATGAAAAAGTGAGCAAAACATAATTTATATTGAAATATAATGAATTAGATGGATGGATTAATTCATGCTTATAAAAAAAGGATGAAGCCATTATTTGATTAAACAAAAGTAGTGATAGGTTTATTCAAACTGTTAGAGAAACAAATTATCTTTTGGCTTCATAATGTAAGATTGTTTCTTCCAATTTACAGACAGGAACTTGTTTTAATACATGTGTTACACACCTAAATTAGATTTATAGTTAATTTTGCTGTTTGAATGAGAATAATTTATTTGGATTTTTACATTTCTATTTTGTCATTGGTAAAATTTATCCTCGTTTTAGGTAATATCATCAGTTGGTTCATAAAACCGTCAATCAGATTGAATTTGATGGAATGTTTAATGTAAGTGCCCAATCTATGTTAACTAACGACCTGTAGAAATAATATCATTACTAATTATTCTTTGATCAAACATTGATAATAAGGGATCAGTTTTATTACAATATTTGCAAAACAGTGTTTGTGAACCTCTTTGAATAATATTGTTTATCAAGAATGGAATTGAATCATAATTTATAGCAATTCAAAGCCCTATCTATTAGCATAGGGTTTTGAACGTATATAAAAAAATAAAAGTAAATTTATTTCCCACATTTTATTGGTAATTTCATTGTCCAAATCTAAAAAATCAACAAAAACACGCGACGTCAAATCATCAAACTTTTTTGGCAAGCTTTTGTTAAATGTCAATGTAATAATAGGATTTAAGATTGGTCAAATGCAATATATTGGCAATATACGGTTGCAGACACTATTTATTTAATTTAATGACATGTTTTAGAAAAATAAAACAGTATTATATTATATTTTTGTTATTAACTTTTTTAGAAATATAATCAACCCTTTAGAGAGCATAATGTAAAAAGATATACCCCTTCCATGCAGATCGGTTAAATAAAAATATACCTGCTCTTGTTTAAAGACTTTTAAAACAGTTATAAGAGTCATTTTATATTTTTTGCTAAATACAAGAATATATCAACACAAGGGAAATTAGAATGTGTTCAAAAGTAGGTTGATATATTCAATATATAATCTATAATTACATAATTTTAATTGTATCAAAATATACTTACATTATTGTCAAAATCAATTATAGAAGTTAAGAAAAATCACTAATGAAATGAAACCAAATATTGTTAAATAAGAAAGCGTTTGTAAGTGAAAATGATAAATCGATATGCTGAGACATAACATCATTCATAACCTAAGAACAATATCTATTACTGTTATCATTCTCAGTCTAAATGATAGGGGATTAAACACATCTTTTGATCATAGTCTCATAATAAAGCTATATAAACATCAGCTATAATATGAACGGAGCAGTAGTCACTTATTTTTTACATAAACCATTAATAAAAATTTAGAATGCGAAATAAAAACAGAAATAAATTCCGTGACTATGATCAAGCTGGAAGAATTTGTAAGCAGAATATTTTCTGTTAAAAAACTATAATAGTTATAAAAATTGAATCTCGTGGATATTCAGGCTGGCAAGGAAGGATAAAATACATTCTAACTTATATTTTTCAAACGTGTTTCTTCCTCTAAAATGATGTAAAAAAAGACTCAAAATTTTTTAATTTTATCTTGCATCTTTATCCTATTTAAAATTTTATATTCTTGCTTTAAGTCTTAGATAATATACATATATATCGAAAATAAATCATCATATAAGTTTCAATGTATTGATTTAACAATGCCGCCTTATATGTGATGATAAGAGAAAGATGATTATCACTAACTAAATAATTATGCGAAAACGATGATAAATCCAAGAAATAATGATCTAATCATTCAATCTTATCACAAATGAATTTAGTTAGTTATTAATATAAATCCTATTGCTCTTGTTAAGATGTATATTTAAAGACCATTTCTGTATTAATATATTGATGGCAATAAAACCTAGAAGGATGAATATAAGCTAGATTTCATGTTAAGAACAATCAAAATACAACAAAAATCGTTATCTAAATTACCAGATATTTCTGGAACAGTTGGAGGCGGAGTACTTTTAGTTTGGCCCTGAAAAATGTTAGAAAGGTTATTTTTGGGTAACTTTCGGTTTTGGTTTTTTTACATATGTTTTTTTGGTAGGAACTGTCTCCCATCCATCATCATTTCCATTCATTTTGATATTATTACACTTTTTGCACGGAATTTATTATCTTTTTTTCAGAATGCGCAATCTCTATCCAATTTTTGATGCTGTTGAATTCGGTATATTTTCTGTGTATATTTTTTTCTTTTGTAAATATTATTTTTAATATCGAAGTCAAACATATATAAGGAAACAATCATTTGTATTGTTCTAATGGGCGATGGTAGTACGTTTCCGACTCATTTCAATTTTTTAATCGTTCCAAGATTTTTGATGTTTTTCGGAAATCTTATACACATTTTTATAAAAATTTTTAAAAATAAGAATACGCATTAACCTGTGGTTGTTAAATCAGTTTGCTGAGTGTTATGCCTATTGAATGAAGGTCGGTTGTAGTAGATTGTTGTTTATTTATGTTTAGACGATTGTGAATTCCTTCAAATCTCTTGCTGTCGGATAAGAAATCTTTATATTTTCTTTTTTTAAAAACAAATATTTGAGAATTACCCTAGTATAAAATTTATATGATTAATCCAGGATTGCTTTCATATTTATTAAACATTTTCTTACTTTTGGTTTCTTAAAATACCAATTAACGTTTCCCGTTTCTTTCAATTATGAATTTGAACTTAGTGAGTACTTTTATTACAGATTTTAAACATTGTTTTATAAAAAATATTCTCTAATAGAGTGATTTCTGGTTTGATACGATCGACAAAACTTTTTATAACCTAAAACCAAGATTTTTAAGTTTTAAATATTCAGAAAGGTTAGAATAGTTTTTAATAATGACTTCAAGTGTTGTATCATGCTAAGGAAGTTGAAAAATATTAGTTTAAATAGGTTGCCGAAGGTTTAAAGATTTTGAAGCTTTTAAATGTCCATGAAAGTTACTAAAAAATCATTATTTAAATCCAGAAATTAATTAAAAAATAAAATTAAGTATCGTTTTAGATTTTAAAAATGATTACGGAAATTATCAAACAAACAGGTTACTTCACCTTAGCGAGTACTTTCTCAATTAAATATAGTGTAACATTCCCAAGTCTATTTGAAGCATTCGCTAATACGTGAATAAATATATTATTGTGCATGGGTTAAACCTGAGAAACACCAAATAATGCTTCAAGGGAAATCTAACAATTACGATATGTCTGTTTAATGGGACGGTGAACCGGGTGGTGAAAGATGTTTTTAAATTCTTATTAAGTTTGAAAATAAATTACTCACAACATATATATTGGTAAGGGGCTACTAAATATTTGAATTATAAAATTCTTCCCGCTACTTTTCGCCTGGTACATCTCCTTTTTTGTCTACTCTAAAGGTTCCAATTGGTTGTCGTAATATAATTTTGATCTAACAGATTTAACTAAAGCTATTCCTATTTGTTTACTTTTTGTTATATTATTCATCAAGATTTTAAATCAATATGTAAATTCATCGTAACGGTGGGTATTTCGGGTCAAATATTTAAAATAAAGAGTCGACATATGGGTTGGACTTATAAATCAGTCCACAAACCCTGATCAGGACAAAACATTGGGTTAGATTAAGGTATTTATGACTTTATTAACATATTTTTCATCTATGAAATGTTAATTTTACAAAGAAAAACTAGTATATATATTTGAGTATGCAAATAACTGTCAGGTTCAAATAATTTATTGCTGTCCATAATAATTTCATATAGGTGTTGATCAAAGATTTTTCGGATCGCGATCCATTTCGTTTTATTCAGTTTTTAAGTCAAAAATTCAATTTGTAAAATTTGAAAAAAAAATTATGCTATATCTAAACTTTGGTACACTTGCTTCAAAGTAAATTTTATTTTACAGAATGTTTCATGGATAAACGGAAAGATTTTTTAAATTAACGCAAGGACAGCTCCACCTTACAGTGAATATTATTAATTGAAAAATACATATGAGAAAAAATATTAATGTAGTTCAAAAATCTAGTTTAATTATCACTACTTCCAATTTTTATTTAATTAAAATATTCCCAATAATTATTACAATATTTGGAGCAGTCAATAAATTGCATAATTTTAGAACAAAATTTTTTCTTTTACGCTGTACATTTGATGATTTAGGTCGTATCAAATTTAATCTTGCTTTTATACAAGAAAACGTGTTTTCTATATCGTTGAAATCGGGAAAGTTCGGCATGGGAACTATTCCTCCAATTTTTTTTTATATAAACACTTTTTATTTCTTCATTTTCGAGAAACGGGAGATTTCCATGGATAGAACAGATATTTCTTCAATAATTCCCTTTTCATAATATTCATTTAAAAACTAATAAAACGAATCTCTATACTGTAAATTATATATCAATTTAAGCGCTTGATACCTCTGTAGAGTAGTTATTAATCGAGAAACTTCGTTGGTGAATACTGTGGCAAGTGGAGATTAGTTGCCATGCCTTGGGGCGGGCGGTAGATAGATAATAATGATTGGTTTGAGATAATTCTATAAATGCATTATATTGATGCCACGTTATAAATCTAGTAACAGGGTTGAGTTCTGGTTATTTTTTTTGTGATAAAATCATTTATAAATGATGATTCGAATCTTGGATTTATTAATTTGAAATCATATTCGCGGCAAATGGTACTGCTACGTATTAAGTTCGTGCAAAATTTCTTCTTGTTAATTTAGATAAAGACGTTTTCTGGATATTTCTAGAGTTACCTGTGGATATGAAGTTATGCTCTCAAAAGAGTGTTAATAATCTGCACTTATATTTTCGGAAAACCCTTTGGTTTTGGAAAAAAAAATGTAAAATTTAGAAATAGGCCTTGGTGATAACTTTGATAGTTTTGCGTACAAGATTAAATACTTAGTTGGTTCTATCTACAAATATTTTTGAGCAGATCAACGAAAACGTTTTTATTTGTTTAAAAAATTGGCTGAAGTGTAGAATAGCACCCCCGCCATCTTAGTTTTTGGGCATGCGTGAAATAGTTAAC
>LDMZ01056534.1:0-19528 GCA_001455285.1 Sphaeromyxa zaharoni
ACACCCAATTGTTACGATAACAATTATTATCATCAAACTGGATATGACGGCAGCTCTAATCCGTACCCACCTTTTTTCTTTTATTTCTGTTACTTTAAAATACAATATAAATAAATGTACTTCTCAATACAATATTTGAACAAAATTGTCCATATGCGCCATTTATACAATGACAAACCGACCCATTCTATAAGAAAATACAAAAAAAAACAATACTTAACAATTCCTTTCACACATACCCCATGAAAGCAAGTATTGTTACATCTGTTTTCACACCTTTCTCCATAAGATTTCTTTGGATCACAAATGCAGCTTTTCTTTCCATCTTTTAAAATACAATCTGCCTGGGAGTAAAACAGTTAAGAAATTTTATAACGCCCGTAGTTGCAATAATTGGTACTTGAACAGGTTTCAATATCACAGTAAACTCCAGTCCACCCGTCTTGACACTTGCAGGTTTTATCCAAATTCTCTTCACCATGTTCACAGTTATTAGATTTTAAAATTATTTCGCATCGATCTCCAGTTGTATTATTAGCACAATTACATACAGGAATTTGTCCAGCAATCTGACAAAATTTATCCAAAGCTTAAGATTGTTAATTTTACTTAAACCAAAATCTTTTTTCTGTTTGGAAAAATGTATCTATTAAACCTTTAAGAAGTAAATACCTTACAGATCCCATTATTCATGCAATAAGGTTCCCCATCTTCACTTACTATTCGAAATATAGTTTAAAAAATATTTTTTAAAGATTTTTAACATACAATCGGTAGCAATTAAGGTTTTGATTAAAAATTATAAAATGCAATTATTTTTATTACATGATTGAAAATAAGTCTTTCATCATTTTTCATAAAAGATATTTTTAATCGAAGCTTTTAGCAAGACCTAGATCATTTTGGAGTCTCTTCCATGGATTTTTTTCATTATTGGTTCTACTAATACATAGCCAACTCAATATCAAAGACATAATTACTTTTAAGTTTAATAATATTAGTTACCAGTGGGTGAAAATCTTAATGTGTTCTATTGAAGACAATAATTTATACGTGAAAAATATAAAGAAGGTTGATATTATATAATTTACCTTGAATCTAATTTCAAGATTTTATATATTTTTAAAACTGTAATCCACAAAAATTTTTATTATTACTAATAATATCTAATTAAGTTAGGTAAAAAATAAGTCCAATTTTTAGAATTATAATGCAATTGATGATGAGGTGCTCATTTGAATTAAATTGTTAAATTCAATTCAAATTTATTATGTATTTTTTATTTTAAGACCAAAAAAAAATATTGCCAAATAAAATAACATATATTAGGTATATATTATATAATTGGTTACTAACAATTAATAAATTTCTTTTAAAGCTCAATTTTTTTACTAAATTCTGTTTAAATTGATACTTTCCTTAAAATTACTATTTTTAATCAAGTTTGTTTAATAAAAGAATTAGAAAATATTCAAATTTAAGATAAGGAGGATAACATAATTAACCAATTGAAACCTAATACATATTAAGCCATTGCGATATAGGTTCACAATTAAAATCTATAATTTTTATTTTGTAAACACGATAGAGCTTAGTCGGAAGAGTGTTAATTGTGAAGAACATTGTTATTTTTGAGGTAATCATTGAAATTTCTGGGTTTTCAAAATGTGGTCATTTAATGAAAAGTTATTACGGAATTTTGATTAAAATAAATTTCCAGATGTAGTCTCTTGAAAAAGCATTATTTAACAATTTACTAAATTTTTTCTTTTGATATTAAATGTATCAAAGAATTTATTTATATAAAATATTACGAGTTCTTTACTAAAGTTGCTTGATACTGCCGTCCAATATTTTAAATTTTTCACTTTCTCTATAAAACAAAGCTATTTATTATTATTTCCCTTTCTAATGATATGTAAAATTATTTTATTTAAATAATTATTAATGGCCGATAATAAATTAAATGTAAAAGCTTGGGTAATAAATAAATATAATTTTCTCCAATTTGAATTAATGACATGTAAATTTTTCAAAATCTTCAAAATAATATTAAAATTCAGAAAATTCTTCAAAAAATGTATTAGTCAAAAGGAATATTCCTTTCTATCTCCTGTACAGAGCTGTACAGAGAAACATGGATTTTTTTAACAAGTTATCAAGCAATACAAAATAATGGAGGCAACCTTGGATTGAAATTTTTAGTGACTAGAACAAAAAGAAATTAATTGATTAATAATTTTTTATTACTTTTTTTATAAAATTCCATATTGGTCTTTTAAATTTATAATCTTCATACAAGTATTTCAATTGAATTTTGAATAGATTATATAATAATTTTTCTAAGAGATAATAAAAATAATTTGATTGCATGCTGAAAATTTCCCAAAAAAACTTAATAAATTTAACATAATTCTCATTTGAAAAGTTCTCTATATTTTTTAAAAATTTTTAAAAGTTTCTGATTCTGTTTTTGCTAAAATTGATAAGAACTATATTTAAACCCAGGAAATATCAACATAATTTTTGAGAAATCTCATGAATTAGATGAAAAATTATAATACCCCAAATAATACAATTCGAATGTATTCATAGAATCTTAAATAAACTTGTAACAATTCAAAAGAAATTCTTTTCATACTAAGTTTATATATCGGAGCCAAAATTTAACATGCTTATGCTGGTTTATGTTTGAATAAATTATCATAATAATTGATGTAAATTTTAGAATTTTAAAAATAATTTTTAAAGCTTTCAAATATATTTTTGTAAAATAGGATATCAAAAAAAATTAAAATTTGTCCCACATTAATTTAAACTCTTACCATTATATACTTTTTTATGTAAATGTGAATACATTTTAAAAAATAAATTACAATAAGAATTTTTAAAACAAAATAGAATCAGGTTTGATTTATTTATATTGATATATTTGGTATTTAAATTTATATAAATGTTAGCTTAGGTATAAATTTTGAAAAGTTAATATCTGACCTTTTGTACAATTCGGAGGAATTAAATTCCCACATTTGCACTTAATTTGATTGCTGGCTTCGTCAAAATAAGATCTTTTGTCTGGTATAAACTTTCTTGTGCACTCTCTTCCATTAAACCCAACACATTCAAACCTTTCAAGGAATAAATAAATACTGAAATGTATAAAACTTTATTGAGTAATCTATCTCCAAAAACCCGTTAGCTGTTATTTTATTATATTTTGTGATCCAACCATCTGAGCGGATACCAATGTCATCAAGTAAGACAGTGTCATATCTATCTCCAACGGATAGAAGAGAGTTAGATACTCTAAAGTCGATTATCATGACTTGATTAATCTATACAAAAATTAATTTGAATAAGCCATAACTGAACCTGTTGGAATGCTTCATCTGCTCCTGTTAATATATGAAGATTCAATGTTTCATTTGATTTATGAATAATGTATGATCCATAAGATATGTATCCCAAAGGGTTATAAGCAAAATATTGATTTACACGTAACTGAGGATGAGTAACACATTTTGAGGAGTTGTCTCTTAGAAAATCACAATTATATTTTGTTTGTGGCTTTTTTATCATATTTATTCGAATTATATGTAGATGAATCAATCTAAATTCCCTAAATGTAGATTCTGGCTCAATGCTTAATTAGTTAATGTAAGTAGACAAAAAGTAACAAAATTTCAACTGAGGAAACTATATTTTTTTCGAGTAACAGAGTGTTCTTAAAGTCAAAATAAGTTTGATAATCTAGGACAATCATCATCCCCATGTCAATTTTTTCTTCTTTGGAAGAGAGCACAGAGGTGTATCCATGAATCCACTAAAATTAAAAGTTAATTATAATGCCAACTCAAGTTATCGGTAATTAAGATGATACTGAAAATATTTAAAACACAGCTATCACTGCTATATCAATTACAGAAACCTCAAACTTTTTTCTAAGAATATTTACCTTATCCTTTTCTACTTAAAATATTTTTGCAACCGCAGACATCAAAACAAATCCACAGTTCATGCCCATATAAGAAAAAAAATCCCTTTTGCTTAGATTATAAACACCTAATATATGGGAAACTCTTTATCGTTTTATCAGATATACTTAAAAAAATAATAACGTTTATCAAAAATTTAATATGTATCCCAACGTTCGCTTAATTAATTACAAGGGTGTTGAGATATTGCTATATTTTGTTTATTTTCGATCGTCCACTTCGAGACAAATATCGTGGCCATCTAATTTGCAAAGATTATATATGACATTGTTATTAAAAACGTATATTAGCCACACGTTTGTGCTAAAAGTTGTGTGAATAATAATTATCTAGCTATTCTGATTGACTCAGGTTAAAAGGACTTCTAAAGCATACAAGGTCAATTTTAGAGAAATTTTTTTCCTAAATTAAATCTTAAAAATAGTGAACATAACAATATTATATAAAAAATGCCTATTTTAAAACGGTAATATTCAATGATGATTAATTTTATCGTATCTAAACGTTTTTCCAGGCAATCAAACCTAAATTAACAATCTACTGTGGCACTAGATTATATAACATTTGTTTTTTTAAATAATTAATCCATTTTTGATGAATTTTTCATGTTTAATCAAAGTGTATTAACTTTGTTGAATCTCTAAAGAAAAATACAAAAATATATAATATAATCATAAAATTTACTGAAATAATGTTTATTCCAATTTAAACATTCTTCAAGTTGAAAATATATTATATTTGGATTTAAATGGTTCCAAGTTTACAAACGTGAGGGCCTTTATTGACATATCGTGGGACATTAACCTTACAGTCCGGCGTTATTTTCATTGCTACCGAAATTTTTAATCAATTGACTAAAAAATCATATATTTTTTAATATAAATAAAATGTTACTAAATTTTTGATTCATGATTACATATAATTAATATCAACAATTTTTTACTGAAACCTAATGGTGCTAAGTTTTTGCGATTTTGTCTATATCATTTGAATCAGAACATTTTGATGAAATTTTTTAGTCAAACACTATATAAGATTGATGGTATAAACCTTTTATATTGTTTAAAACATATTATATTTAGAAAAGTATAAAGAACTCGAATTTAAACTAATATTTGGGTATACGATATTCAGATTTAAACAATTAAGTGTGCTAGTTAAGCTAGATCGAGTTCATCCTTTACGACTTAACATGTTAGATTACCTAAAAAATTATTATTATGTTCTTTATTAATATGATTTGATTTTTTCAACAATGGAGCGATCTTTTCTAAAAGAAATCAAAAGACTTGAAAAATAAATATTTTTTATCGAAAAATTTTCCTAAAATTTAAAAATTATTTACCTAATGTTAATAACTTTTTCAACAATTATAATTACGCTATTATGTAAAATAATGTTATAGAATTGGCTATATTCTGTTTATAATTTAAACCATAAAAATCAAATGTGTTTTATACTTCAAAATTGATGCAATTATTAAAGAAAAAATTAATATGTCAGAAATAAAGTATTAATTAGCAACCTGTATACAGACGATGAAATTTAGAAATGATAAGAAAAAAGGTTCTTTTTTATTTAAACAGAATAGAACATGGCATATAACAGCAAAAATAAGAGTTTACTTGAAAATTATTTCAGATAATTTCATTCGTTGGCTGAAACAAAGATAATTTTTAAATATATGTT
Source organism: Sphaeromyxa zaharoni (assembly GCA_001455285.1). Lineage (NCBI taxonomy): Eukaryota > Metazoa > Cnidaria > Myxozoa > Bivalvulida > Sphaeromyxidae > Sphaeromyxa > Sphaeromyxa zaharoni. Next base: position 5,685 of record LDMZ01056534.1, read on the forward strand.
GCAAAAAATTTTAATAACATGAAACTTATTATTTAACAAATATATAGTAATTCACTGAGGTTAAAATGCAAAGAATTGTTAACCTATGTAAAAATTGGTGATAATTCATTTTTTTAATCTCCCGGATTATTTAATTAATACCTTAGTTATGTAGTTAATTCACAGTTGTAACATATAAATGTTGATATTTTGCATTTTATATTAATTATGGATAAAAATCCGTTATTTAATGACTCTCCGCCTTAAAAAGACATATATCTGAACATTATTTCGTAAAATTAGTAACTTTCGATTAACAAGCTTGAAATTAATTGATTAGTAGGAAGTAAACCTGCCATATGAAGCTTGATTATAACATGAACTGTGATAACTTTGTGAAAGAAAGCGTGCAATGGTCTAAAGAATCGACTGCAAAAGTGGAACCTCTAATCAACTTTTGTATGGATTTATAGAGGGAATTTACACGAATTAAAAATTTTTTATCAAAAAAGAAAAATAAAATATTGATTAAAGATATGCGTACCTCATAGTAAGAAGGAAAGTCAACTGAATAATATTTTTTATCACGAGAAGAACCTATGGGAGAATTTTGAATGAGTCCAAGGTAATATTCATATTTTGTAGCTATTCCATCCTCTGAATTAATATATATAAATTTATAAAGATGCTCGGTAAGAAGTGATTGTTGATATTTAAAAGAATTTGGGATACTTCTCGATTCTTCGTTTACATGATGAGTTGAACTAAAGACAGTGTAATATAAGGTGATTGTGTCTTCCTTTGCAAAAATCTAAGATAATTCAAGATATATAATCATAAAATCTTAGAGAAATCATGATTAATATTATTTTTTTTATTTTCTATCATTCATACAGGAGGTAAAAATACTGCAAAACTGAATTTATCTTTATATAGATATTTAAAGATAAAAAAACAGATTTCAAAACCATTTCTTTAATTTAATAAAGCAGTTCTTTGAAAGCATTAATAAATATTTTTACTTTAAAACATTATAGCAGAGAATTTATGACAGCAAAATTACCTCTTAGTATTTATTGATTTGTTTAAAACATTAGAAATTTATCGTCCAACAGATCTATAAATATAATTTCATATTAAATAAAGTTATGATATCTTATTACGTTTTAAATTTTTATTCTATAATTCTAAATTAATAGATCTCAAGCAAGGTATAAAACTACCCTAAATATTTATTTTTTTTCAAAAATACCAAAATGCAATGATATATTTATTTAATGTGAATTTCTATACTTAAGAATTTATTATATTTTAAATGCTTAATAAAACTCAAACCCAGGAGTGGAAGATCATTTCTATTCTTTTAAAAAAATATTTACATGGATTATGAATAACATAAAGGCAAATTCGGATAAGCACAGTTTTATAATTTTTATTTTAAAATAACCCCGTTTCGATTAGTGATGTGAAACTATATATAATAAATTAAATTAGTTATTATTTTTTGATAGTTATATGTATATTTTCATTTTTGATTTATGAACGGTTCTAGCAAGTATTATTTCCATAGCTACTTCGAAAAAACTAAAAATTTTAAAGAATGAGTTATACTAAGGTTATAGTTAGGTTTTCTGAAAAGTTTCTTTTAAAATTCAGAAAAATATTTCACATTAACAAATCATTATATTAATTTTTATTTAGTCTTTAGGTCATATAATAGAGTTAGCCTATCTTTTGTCATATTTATGCTGTTAAAATTAAGGATTTAGAGAAAGGAAAATATTTTATATCCCTAATATTTTTTTGGACTAACCGATTAAATTTAAGCAGGGCTTAATTCTATAATACAGAATTTTCCAATTCTCTCACACCGAATTTTTATTATTGTAGTATAGTTTGAACTAAAACTTTAGATTATCAGATTCTTGTAAAATCGTCCAAAAGTTGCTTTATATTTGTTTTTTTTATATAAGATAATTTTTCTTCATCTTATTATATAAATATTGATTAGGGTCGATCTAATTCCTGCAACTTTAGCAAATTAGCATCTTTAGCTCAATAATTTCCTGAATTCATATCTAGGTGAACTATTGCTCAAAAAAAAATAAAAAATTTTTAGATCAAGATATAAAATTTTTGTTTAAAAAACCATAAGATCATTAATTCAATAGTTTCATATGTGATAGAAATAGTAATTATTTTCAATAATAAACCTGATCACTTATTGACTTTCCTGGATTGATTAAATAACAAATGATAGTTAATCACAAAATTTTTATAGATTATTTTTAATATCAAAGTTGCTAAAATTATCGAAATAAATTCAACGTTCAACTCTCACCAATAATCATTGAAATTGCTTCTTTTCTTATCACTAAGCGTTTTATTTTAAAAATATATACGATTCAAAATAAAAATAACTGCATTATTAAAAGTCTTAACTTTTGAGTGTATCTATTTAGTCTGGACACATAAAAAAATTTTATTATATGAAGCTCTTCTCCATACTTTTGCATAATAAGGATAAAAAAAATTAAATATATTATTTACACATATAAAGTTTAAAATAGTTTTAAACTTTTCACATTATTAATTTTTACACTAAGTTGCATATTCATACATTTTCGAATAGTATTTTCAAGTGATAAGAAGCTGCTTTTCCATTTTCACAGAAAACTATTGCTTTAAACTCTTTTTTTCAAAATTGACTAAATAAATATTTTTTCCGAAAAACAAATAGAATGTAATAACATCAAAAAAATTATTGTTTCGCTCTTAAAAAATGCTTCAAAACATGAAAAATATTTTTAAACAAAAAAAGGTAGAGTAAGAAAAAATAGTAATAGTAACAGCAATAACCAATAATTATTAATTTAATTGATAGTTCTTCGATTATGCATTTTTTTTATTTTTATATTTTGATAAAAACCGAATTAAGTAAAAGTACAGTAGAGTTTATATATATTAAATCTACGTTATAAGCTCCTTATATCTTGGAAAGTAATATTATGCCATCATAATATAGGAGAAAACTAAAATCTTATCTTTATTATCTCAAACTTCAACAAAAATTATAAAAAAATTGATTTTTTTTTGTCAACAAAACATTTAATTAAAAATAATGATCAAATCAAACTTTAGCTTGAAAAAATCTTTTTCCGTTACTTTGGAAAAAAGAAATCCATCTGATTAAATAATACAAAGAGAATACTTGGATTTTATATTTTTTATCATTAGATCACCTTTTTTCCGTCTAATTCTCAAAAATACTTTAATCCAATCTAACTGGACGACACTATAGTTTACTAAATCTTTCTTATAGCCAGTTTAACTTCCGATATAGTAGTATTCTGAAATTTTTCTATACTATAGGAAGATTTTAATATATTCATTTATATATAAAATACCGAACCCAAGAATTGGCTAATAAGTAAATGTGCAACATCTACACACATAAGGTGAGATATATTATTCCATGTTAGTATGAATTACATTTTAAATCCTATATTAGAATTCATTTAAATTTTTAAATATTACTTCCTACAAAAGGAAAATATTTTGGTTTTTTTTATTACTTTCTAGAATATTTTTCAAAACAATATACAATCTGAATAAAAACTTATTAACTTTGAATATTTTCTATGCTAAATTTACAAAACTTAATAAAAGAAGACTCAGTTTTAAAAAATTTACATTAGAACGAAATAATCTTGAAAACAATTCATGGAAATCTGAAAATATTTAATATTGAATTGCTCTGTATGGTTTTGTTCGCATTTACCAATAAAATATGCTCTTAGCTATTTCTTTTAAAATCCAGAATTTTTTGTAAATTTTTAGTTTTTTATAGACATCTTATTTAATAAAAGTAATTATTTTGATTGACTCAATGAAATAATTTGTATTTTCACTGTAGAATTGTAATTTTTGGACAATTATTAAGGATACAATAATCGTTCCGAATTTGTTTAAAAGTAAATATTTTTAAGCCGTAAATTATTCTTGTATTTAAATTAAAAACGCAAAGATATTCTCCAAAGTCAAAATAAAAGCATATTAAAATAAATTTCGCTAGTTTATTAATGACATAATTCGGACACAGAAAATATAGAGTCCACGATATCATTATATTATTTGTGTACATTTTCGTTCTCATGGTCAACTAACATACATATTATTTTCACTCTTAAATTTTCTCTGTTTTCATGAAATACAGTTGTTTAATTAGATGTAAAAACCGTTCCGGAATAAGCTAAAATAAAGGGCCTTCGATATACATGTTTAAATATTTAGGATCATATTGATTGAATATATGAGATTTCAAATTTTTACTTGTAGAATAAATAAGTTTAATTTTTTAAAGCTGAATGTAATAAAAAAGCACGTCGTTACCCATTAATATTCACACTCATCTTTTTTACGTATTAAGTTTTTAACTATAATTATTACAAGATTGTGTAATCTCTGATTTGTTATTTTTGAGATCCGTCCAAAACATAAACTGACATAGCGATTTTTACTTTTTAAAAATGGCAAGATTTGAAAAAGTTATTAAAGTAAATCGAAATGTTTACTCCTTTTTTAAGTAAATTAATAGATATTATCGCTTAATCTACATCTACATATTTACAAAAAGAGACACTGAAGAATCAATATAATGATTTATCAAAATTAAATCTTAATTAAATAAAAAACCACTTTATTTTCCAGAATCAATTTTCCAATAATAAAATTCAAAATATTATACCTACGAAGTTGGAAAATTTAATCTTCAGGCCAAGATAATTTAACCATCTATTTTGGCTTAATTTCATAAATTTTATGAAATATTTTTATGAGTTATCAATATAAATATGCATACTCTTTTTTGGATAAGTTTATATTTTTGTAAAATTTAGAAAATTATATTAATTCTGAAAATTGGGTATAATTTTTCTAACTTTTTCTCCTATTTTTAAATATTATAAACATACTTTACAAAAGCATAAATGAATATATCTTTATCAGGCATTAAAAACTTAGTGTAATGTTGTTGAAGTACCTTTTAATTTCGAAAAAATTAATAATAAGTCTATATCATTTCTCAATAATTTATTCTAAAATTTTTACTATGAAATATTTTTTATATATATTATATATGCATGCTAATTCCTATCTTTATAATTTAGTAAAATATAATTATTTGCAAAATTAACCGAATCTTTTCCTTTTCGATCTATTATCATCGAAATAAATATTAGTTATATAACAAATAATTGAATTAACGCTATTCAATTTGTAAAAAATAATGAAAGATTAGCACAAATTATATGTTCTCGTTAATTATTAAACCACAAATATTATACAATTTTCAAGTCATATGATCTCCAATTAATATTTTTATGATCTGAATAATAAAATTCTCCTTTGGATAAATTAGCCTATAAAATCAATACGTTAACGGCATAATGCATAAAATTAAATATAAATTTTTTAAACCTAAATCAGAAAACGGTAAGAAGACAGTATATAATATTATAAGTGAATTAAGTTAACTGAAGTAAGCATGTATTTTTAGCTTGGTATTGCGGATGCATCTTTAGAAAACTGAAAAAATAATCAACATGGATTTCTATATCGTCAAACTATTTATATATAAAATATAAAGATTTTATAGAAATAAAAAATAATTAAAAAATTAGTCGCCATGAATATGTTTTGAAGAAGAATACTGATATTTCTTAAGCGAAATCAATAGGATTTGTTAAGAAATTTAAAAAACAATTATTGTCATTATTAATTTCAGTGGGGCATAGCTTTAATGTAGATTCAGTATCGTTATGAAAATTTTAAAATTTAATTTCGTAAAAAACAAACTTTATTACTAGGTTATACTAGATTTTGGAATTTTTTATATAAAAATAACTTAATGTAATCACGTTTCGTTGATTATTACCTTTATAATTTATCATAAGTTTTTATTTTTGAAGATCAACAAAATTTTTAATTACAAAAATAAAAAAAATTTTATTTCAAGAAAATAAAATAGTGAACAAAAAAATGAAAAACAAAACTACCTGAACAAAAAAATTCACAAATCCAAATAAAAATGTCCATATCATAACTAGAATTAGATTTTCAAGAAATAATAATCTTCTTAAAAAAGTATAAATGAGCTAATTAGGATAAAAATTATTATTTGAATGAAATAAAAAATTAAAAGTTATAGTTTTTAATAAAATTATTCGAACATGAAATACAGGGCTTGGCTTAAAACTGATTCCATTTTGCAATATAATATTAAAACAAAGCAAATTTTTATCCTTTATGTAAATAGAAAATAGCTAATTTTGATAAGCTGAACAGAGCTTGAGCATATTCTGCTGCAATTTTCAAATTTATCAAAATTTATATGTTGTTTTAGATTTAATATTTTGCATATCATAACCGAATATCGATTCAAACTTTATCCTTTATTTAGAATATCATTAATATTACTCTAAGATTAATAATTGTTTTATGACTTTTAAATGATTTGAACCTTAACAAAAATGTTTAAAAAAGTTTGTGAAGATGTTTGAAAAAATGATCCGCTTTACTTAGATTATAAATAGAATCATATATTTAATTTTATTTGCATAATGACCGTTTTATTAAATTTTTCCTTTATAAAATTCAATATTTCAAGCAATATTTGGAATTCAAATCGATATTTCACAATTATTCTTAAAAAATTTGAAAACAAAATATAGAATTTAAAAAAAGCAGTAATCGATAGGTAGATTATGCAGATAATACACTAAGAGTTTAATTAGTGTTAATGGTATTTGAATTGAATTTATCTTTTCTACATTCCTACGTACGCTACAATACTTTTTAGTAGATAGATAAATCGAAAAAAAAACATAAAAGTTTATCAAAAATTACTTCAATCAAAATATAGCAATCTTGTACAAATCAAGCAGATTAATTAATAAAAATCTACTAGCTTTAATCAATCAAGAATTAGACTTAAAAAAATAAAATTTCATTTACTATTTTTATACAATTTATATTTCCAAAGTTGAACTACAAATTACGAAGAAATTGGAGAATTTTGAAACAACCGATTTTGTTAAATAAAAGTTATTTATCGTTTACATGAAGTTTTAGCTATAATTGTAAATAAACTTAAATTAATTTATTTTAATCAAATTATTTGTAATTATATTCTATAATTATTTTAAAAATTTTGTGCATCCGATATTATATAATTTATATTAAAATATTGAAGATTTAATTAAATTATTTCAGTACCTTAAGGTACCCCCATTACTTTAATAGAAGATTTTGTTAAGTTATTTATTGTATAATCGAGCATATGTATTAAATCTTTAAAAATTTAATGTCACGATGGGAATTGGTTTGCTTTTTTTTCTTAGCTATGGAGGAAAGAACTTTTACCTGCTCCCTATGTCTTTGGAGGCGGTTCAGTAAGTTAAGGCTTACCTCCAGTCCGCTTTTCGTCAGGAGGAATTGGTTTGCTAATTAAAAGTTCCATAATGTAATTATTACTGATCAATTAACCTATGTTCATCTATCTAGAATGCATTCAACATTTTTTCTCTATTTTCTCCTGAAAAAATAGAAAAGAATTTTAAGATTTTTTCCATTAATTTTTGTATGCAAGAAACTTTTTATATTTTCAGAGTTAAACCAAAATCTACAAAAGTTTGATGACTCTTGATTCTCCTTCCTGATTTTTGACAAAGAAACTGTAAAAATGTTGTTTTCTTAATTCTATAATCAAATTTATGTTAAAAAAAATAAATTTAAAAAACCATATTTTGTAAATTGTTTGTATGACATCAAAAACACACCTTTGAAATAAAAATCTTACAAACCATAATTTATTTACTTTTTGTATACAAAAATATTATATACTTTATATCCTGGTTTTTCAGAGTTCATTAATTTTAAAAATTGGGGACCAGATGATGCACTTTTTAACTACCTTAATATGTAAAAATTTGCTTATCATATACTATTTTATTCATTAAGTGATAATTAATTGCGTTAAATTTCAAAGGAAAAAAAAAAGAAAATTTAATCCATAATTCTTCTGACGAATATATTCTGAACAAATAATTTATATTAATAATAGTTAATTAAGATTACGGAATCAACCATGTCTATTGCTATTTTTGAATATTAATATTTCCTTTTTAAAAAAAATAAAATAAATACTAATTTATTGAATACAAGCTTCTGTAATAAAAACAAATTCATAATACTATATTTGAAAATCTGATATCTAACATCCAGTTCGATAAAAAGTTAATAGTTTAATTTATTGTTTAAAAATTATAGTTACGGTCAATTTTCAAGTACCTTAATTTTTAATATGTGAATTGGCTTTATTTAGTTTAATTAGTTATTTTCAATAGCTATAATTCAACTGAATACATAAAAATATTTTTGTAGATTTGAAAAAAATTACTGAAATAACATTTTAGAGAGTTAGTGTTCAGTAAAATATTTGTAGATTATTATTTAGTTTTAAATATATTTTTGATTTTTATATAAAAATTGAAAATAAAAGGGATGTTTATTCATATGTTTCGTAAATATAAAATATTAAATGCTGTATATGATGATCGGAAATTTGCTGAAATATGTTGCAACAAGGCTCATTGATAGAATTGCATCATTCCAATTCAATGCACTTAACTAAAAAAAGTTCTAGAAAAATAATATTAGAAATCTTTTATGCAAAATCTTTCGCCAATAATGGTTTTGTTGTGTTCATAAATATTCTTTCAATATTTTCGACTATAATCAGTGTTAAAAGAACTTTTTTTGTTTTTCATGTTATAATAACAAATTTTATTAAAGTACCTCCCTTAACTCAAACGTATCTGTAAATATATGTAAAAACTATATTTAAATGTGATTTTTCTAAATCAAATGATGATATTAATTTATATTAAATTCTCGTCAGATTTCTTAAAAATAAAAGAATAAGGTAGTTAAATAAACCAAAGTGGATTTTGAACGATGAGAATTTATTTTAAATCAGAAATTTTTAAGAAAATTCTTAATTATTGTTTTTCTTTAAAATGTTTTTGACACTTCTCATATATGTGCTTATCTGAAACATAAAAGGAATACTTACGTTATTAATTAAAGCAACCTATTTCATTATTTAATAAGCACTTGCAGAATAACTTTGTGATAAGATTTATTTGGTTGATTAGATATAAACAATGATTGATATTTATAGAACGGTTTCTTAGAAAATGATAATATAAATATTTATAACTATTAAGAGCTTAAGATGTCTCTTACAATTCAAGTAAAACTTTTTTGCAAATTTTAAACTGGAAAGAATCTACTTTAATTTGCCATCATCAGTTGTCTGAAATCAAATTACATAATTAAAATTATCTTTTTATTACCACTAAATTTATTATGCTAAAGTCACTTTTATTAAAGTTCCGATACACAGGATTAGTAGTGCAAAATTTGGTTTTAAATAAATCAAAGAAATCAAAATTTTCAAAAAATAGATAATTATTTTTATATATTTATTATATAGTTTATTAATTTAAAAATACGGCTAAACTTCTAATATAAAAACCATTCAAAAAATTCACTTAGATTAATATATCTGCCATAAGCGTCGAATTGAGTGAAAGATTAGGCCAAACAAACAAATATTATTTTTATTTTTTTGAATCATTATTTGATGCTGTATATATATCTCTAGTAAGACTGAGTGAATTAACAAGTATCTAATATAATAGTATAAACTTTGATAAATTTTTTTAAAGTTTAAAAAGTTGAAAACTTAAATAAAAATTTGCGAGAAAAATAAATATTTGTTAATTACACAATGTCAGACGTAAATTATGCTTGCAGAGATATGTTTTCATATCGTATTTATAGCAAAGCATTAGTTAGAAAAGATATCTAAAAAGATATATTATATGTTGTTTTCATGACTGCATCTTTTTTATGTTACATAAACATATATAAAAATTTCTTTGACGGAATCATGTTTACTCTTAGTGTGCGAAAAATAAATAACACGATCAACAACAAAATTTTTAGTTTTTATATTAAGTTCTAAAATTAAATCATCAAATATTATCAGGTTCCCTAATGTAATTGAAATAGAATAATTTTGAAGGTTGCTATGAATCAATGAATTAAGATAAACATGAAAGCGATGAAAATATAAAAAAATGGCTTAAATAAAAATCATACTGGCAAATAAATATTATATTTCTAATTAATTTAAAAAATCTTATGCAAAACGGATGCGTTAATTTGGTCTATACCTACCAAGATAATTAAAACTGTATGTTTCCTCATTTTTGAATTACATAATGGGAAATAGCGGTCAAATACTTATCTTATGTTTTATGCAAATAGTATTGAACTATATTTACGACAATTTCTTTTCTTCTAACAAACAACCTAAAAAAATAACCAACAAATATTGAAAAAAAATCACACCAGATATGTAATAAACACAGGATGATTACCTTTAATATCCTTTAAAACTTTAACAAACAGTTAGATTTTATTTCCAGGAATTTACTGAAAGTGATAGAATATTCTATGCACATTATTAACATCCAAAAACAATTTTTTGAGGAGCCTTTATATTTCTTATATGTTATTAATCTTCGTTAGAAGTTTCTATATAGATATGAAAACTATTACAGTTCAGCAGCTTTACATGATATACATGATGCCTGAATATTATTAACAGCGGAACATTAGACGTTTTTATTCAAATTTTGATTAAAAAGATGAAATGACACGATTTTAAGAATATTTTTACCATTTATTTTTTCCAAGAGAAAAATAAATTTTCACGGAAATATTTTCGTGGTATATATGTTAATACAAAGTTAATTTTGCTGAGCTTAATAAAATTTATGGAAAACATACAATTCTAAATATTTTACAACTAGCGAGTAAAAAACGAAAAATTACAAATTATAGTTCAAGGAAAAGACTTTAATGACCTGTATATCACATAATCGCAATTTTGACTCCGAAAAATGTTCTAAACGTACATATAGAAAATATTTTTGTATATTTGGAAAATGACAGTACTAAAAATTTTTTATGAAATATTAAAAAAATCATTTATTATAAAATATATTTGTATATCTATATTTTCGCATAAAAGTTTTGATAACTATTTAGCATCATTTTTTATTTATTATTTGTCATTTTATTTTCACATAATACAAAAAGAAACAGTGAGATATTGTTAAAGAAATGCTATTTTACCTATATTTAAATATTAAAACTCTTATTAATTTTTGATTGGTCACCAATTGGTTAAATATGAAAGCCTGTGATTACAAATATTTACTTCCACAGGGAGATATGCCGTTTCTATCAAATAAATTGCCTTTTATCCTAGAACTGCCTAAGCAAGTGTATCATACGCACATGTTTAAATACCACTGCTTACTAAGAATTTGTCGCAATTATGTTGATTCTGGAATAAAGTTTTGGAGTGCTTAAGTTTAGTAGATTGATAAAATAATTTAAACTAATGCGTTAAATATAAAACCTAATATATTATTAAATTCAGGCGCCTTGGCAATAAATTATAGAATACGGAGTGGTTCAACTGGTTTGAATATATATTCTTTTGTCTTTGGGTTCCTCAAATTTAGTTTCATAACTTCAGAGTTTGCCGAATGTATCACAAATAGAAGAATAATAAAAGACAAAGAGGTTAACGTCATTAGGGATATAAGCAAAATGCTATAATGAGAAGGATTCTATGGATTTATATTTAATCTTAAATTTAAAAACCTTTGTCCGAAAGGTGTACATACGATCCAAAAGGCTAAAATAAAATAAAATATATTTGAATTTACTAACCTATTTGAAGATAGAGTATAATTTTTGAGTGATCTCATTGTAGAATGTTTAAAATATTTTTTTTGGAAATAAAAAGTAAACGGATCCCTGTTTCAAAAATCTAAGATGTAATTAAAAATATTACAATTGGAATCTATGTCAAAATTACACCCTGATAAATGTATATATCAAGTCACTTTCAACTAACCGAATTAATTTAGTAGTTCCTTAAATTAAATCTTTTAGAAAAATAAAAAACCGAAAGAAATTTAATATTTATATTTCTTAAACATAAATAACTAAATATTCTTTATATACACGAAATATATTCTAAACTTTTAAGAATTAAACTTTTAATATAATAAATTAATTAAAAGATATTTTCATACAAGAACTATATGGATAAAAGCATTGTCAATCTGGATTAAAAATTGTTAATTTAATTTTTTATCACTGAATAGAGTAGATCCAAAAAGAAAATAATATGCGTACATGTTATGAAAAATTATTATATCTAAGTTTTTTTACAGATGCCACTTCCAATGTTTACTCCGCTAACAGAACTTTAAAAAAATATCATTTCATAAAGCGTATTTTTAGAAAAAAAAATGTTAATAGGCACGTAATTAATAAAATTATTTTAGTTTTTGCTTATTAAATCAAATATTGGTTTAGACATAGATAATTTTCTATGGGAATTCTTGTTTTAGAATTTACTATATTCAGATTTCTTTAATGCCTTTCAAATAATTTATAACGTCAAATCAATCACAAACCTAAATAACTTGTTCATATATATATTTCTTTGACAAAAATTCATCTATTCTCTGTATGAATTTCACTAAAAAATAGCACATACAAATCAGAAGAATGGAAAAATTTGATAAATTTATAAATAAGATTATATATTAGCTATGACTCAAGTACTAACTATTTAAAAAAATAATAAATTTTCAAATTGAGATATGTGCATATTTGATCTCTAATATCCTTAAAAATAGCGAATAGCTGAAACAATTATTTTATTCCTTTTTGAAAGTTCAATAAATTCAAGTTATAAATCTTTTATGCAAAAATTCATATTAAAAACCGATTAGTATTTAATTCCTTTTTTGAAATATTACAAAAACAAATTGTACCTGATCAATATACTTACATAAAATATGAGCTTCTTTAACTATTGGTTTCGTCAAACATTAAAATCCGACATATTTGTGAAGGTTTTGGATTTAATAGATATATTCGCCGTAATCATTGTACCAAAATAGAGTACTAGTTAAATGTCTATACTTCCACATGTTAATTGTTGTGCCTCAAAATGAAAAGAAAATATTTAGATTATTTGTTAACAAATCAGTGATTCAAATTTTCATGTCTATTTCAAAATAGGTTATTCTGGTAATCACTTGCAAGCGTATCTTTAATGCAAGAAATTTCCTTAGGCTCATATTTATTAAAAAAAACTTTAAAAGGTCAATGATTTCACATCGTTTTATTATCTTTGTAAATTTTAAAAATTAGTTCCATATTTCCCTCCATGTAAGAATCTGCCTGATTTTTTATATTATTGTAACTGGAAAAATATATTTCTACAGAATCTAACGGATGATTCCAGGAAGCGAAATAGAATTATATTTTTTAAATATATATGGCAGTAGGAGTTGTGTCAATTAGCTCTCATCAAAAACAAGAACTTTTCAATCGTACCTATATTGGAATAGAAAGATAAATAATAATTTTGCTCCTTAAAAAATGCCATATCTATATTTTTAATTGGTCATATCTACAGAAATTGAAGATATCTATGAAATTGTTATCTATTTAGGCTATAACTTAAAGATTATTATAACCCCGGATTTTTCCAATAAATAAATCAAGGCTTTTTATTGTTTTTATAACCACTAGATTGACTTTTTTAATAAAGAAAAAATTTGAAATTTATTCTTATAATATTATCATAACCCGATTAACGGATAATGATATTTCGGGATTAATCGGTAGAAACCCGATCC
>LDMZ01056535.1:0-19528 GCA_001455285.1 Sphaeromyxa zaharoni
ACACCCAATTGTTACGATAACAATTATTATCATCAAACTGGATATGACGGCAGCTCTAATCCGTACCCACCTTTTTTCTTTTATTTCTGTTACTTTAAAATACAATATAAATAAATGTACTTCTCAATACAATATTTGAACAAAATTGTCCATATGCGCCATTTATACAATGACAAACCGACCCATTCTATAAGAAAATACAAAAAAAAACAATACTTAACAATTCCTTTCACACATACCCCATGAAAGCAAGTATTGTTACATCTGTTTTCACACCTTTCTCCATAAGATTTCTTTGGATCACAAATGCAGCTTTTCTTTCCATCTTTTAAAATACAATCTGCCTGGGAGTAAAACAGTTAAGAAATTTTATAACGCCCGTAGTTGCAATAATTGGTACTTGAACAGGTTTCAATATCACAGTAAACTCCAGTCCACCCGTCTTGACACTTGCAGGTTTTATCCAAATTCTCTTCACCATGTTCACAGTTATTAGATTTTAAAATTATTTCGCATCGATCTCCAGTTGTATTATTAGCACAATTACATACAGGAATTTGTCCAGCAATCTGACAAAATTTATCCAAAGCTTAAGATTGTTAATTTTACTTAAACCAAAATCTTTTTTCTGTTTGGAAAAATGTATCTATTAAACCTTTAAGAAGTAAATACCTTACAGATCCCATTATTCATGCAATAAGGTTCCCCATCTTCACTTACTATTCGAAATATAGTTTAAAAAATATTTTTTAAAGATTTTTAACATACAATCGGTAGCAATTAAGGTTTTGATTAAAAATTATAAAATGCAATTATTTTTATTACATGATTGAAAATAAGTCTTTCATCATTTTTCATAAAAGATATTTTTAATCGAAGCTTTTAGCAAGACCTAGATCATTTTGGAGTCTCTTCCATGGATTTTTTTCATTATTGGTTCTACTAATACATAGCCAACTCAATATCAAAGACATAATTACTTTTAAGTTTAATAATATTAGTTACCAGTGGGTGAAAATCTTAATGTGTTCTATTGAAGACAATAATTTATACGTGAAAAATATAAAGAAGGTTGATATTATATAATTTACCTTGAATCTAATTTCAAGATTTTATATATTTTTAAAACTGTAATCCACAAAAATTTTTATTATTACTAATAATATCTAATTAAGTTAGGTAAAAAATAAGTCCAATTTTTAGAATTATAATGCAATTGATGATGAGGTGCTCATTTGAATTAAATTGTTAAATTCAATTCAAATTTATTATGTATTTTTTATTTTAAGACCAAAAAAAAATATTGCCAAATAAAATAACATATATTAGGTATATATTATATAATTGGTTACTAACAATTAATAAATTTCTTTTAAAGCTCAATTTTTTTACTAAATTCTGTTTAAATTGATACTTTCCTTAAAATTACTATTTTTAATCAAGTTTGTTTAATAAAAGAATTAGAAAATATTCAAATTTAAGATAAGGAGGATAACATAATTAACCAATTGAAACCTAATACATATTAAGCCATTGCGATATAGGTTCACAATTAAAATCTATAATTTTTATTTTGTAAACACGATAGAGCTTAGTCGGAAGAGTGTTAATTGTGAAGAACATTGTTATTTTTGAGGTAATCATTGAAATTTCTGGGTTTTCAAAATGTGGTCATTTAATGAAAAGTTATTACGGAATTTTGATTAAAATAAATTTCCAGATGTAGTCTCTTGAAAAAGCATTATTTAACAATTTACTAAATTTTTTCTTTTGATATTAAATGTATCAAAGAATTTATTTATATAAAATATTACGAGTTCTTTACTAAAGTTGCTTGATACTGCCGTCCAATATTTTAAATTTTTCACTTTCTCTATAAAACAAAGCTATTTATTATTATTTCCCTTTCTAATGATATGTAAAATTATTTTATTTAAATAATTATTAATGGCCGATAATAAATTAAATGTAAAAGCTTGGGTAATAAATAAATATAATTTTCTCCAATTTGAATTAATGACATGTAAATTTTTCAAAATCTTCAAAATAATATTAAAATTCAGAAAATTCTTCAAAAAATGTATTAGTCAAAAGGAATATTCCTTTCTATCTCCTGTACAGAGCTGTACAGAGAAACATGGATTTTTTTAACAAGTTATCAAGCAATACAAAATAATGGAGGCAACCTTGGATTGAAATTTTTAGTGACTAGAACAAAAAGAAATTAATTGATTAATAATTTTTTATTACTTTTTTTATAAAATTCCATATTGGTCTTTTAAATTTATAATCTTCATACAAGTATTTCAATTGAATTTTGAATAGATTATATAATAATTTTTCTAAGAGATAATAAAAATAATTTGATTGCATGCTGAAAATTTCCCAAAAAAACTTAATAAATTTAACATAATTCTCATTTGAAAAGTTCTCTATATTTTTTAAAAATTTTTAAAAGTTTCTGATTCTGTTTTTGCTAAAATTGATAAGAACTATATTTAAACCCAGGAAATATCAACATAATTTTTGAGAAATCTCATGAATTAGATGAAAAATTATAATACCCCAAATAATACAATTCGAATGTATTCATAGAATCTTAAATAAACTTGTAACAATTCAAAAGAAATTCTTTTCATACTAAGTTTATATATCGGAGCCAAAATTTAACATGCTTATGCTGGTTTATGTTTGAATAAATTATCATAATAATTGATGTAAATTTTAGAATTTTAAAAATAATTTTTAAAGCTTTCAAATATATTTTTGTAAAATAGGATATCAAAAAAAATTAAAATTTGTCCCACATTAATTTAAACTCTTACCATTATATACTTTTTTATGTAAATGTGAATACATTTTAAAAAATAAATTACAATAAGAATTTTTAAAACAAAATAGAATCAGGTTTGATTTATTTATATTGATATATTTGGTATTTAAATTTATATAAATGTTAGCTTAGGTATAAATTTTGAAAAGTTAATATCTGACCTTTTGTACAATTCGGAGGAATTAAATTCCCACATTTGCACTTAATTTGATTGCTGGCTTCGTCAAAATAAGATCTTTTGTCTGGTATAAACTTTCTTGTGCACTCTCTTCCATTAAACCCAACACATTCAAACCTTTCAAGGAATAAATAAATACTGAAATGTATAAAACTTTATTGAGTAATCTATCTCCAAAAACCCGTTAGCTGTTATTTTATTATATTTTGTGATCCAACCATCTGAGCGGATACCAATGTCATCAAGTAAGACAGTGTCATATCTATCTCCAACGGATAGAAGAGAGTTAGATACTCTAAAGTCGATTATCATGACTTGATTAATCTATACAAAAATTAATTTGAATAAGCCATAACTGAACCTGTTGGAATGCTTCATCTGCTCCTGTTAATATATGAAGATTCAATGTTTCATTTGATTTATGAATAATGTATGATCCATAAGATATGTATCCCAAAGGGTTATAAGCAAAATATTGATTTACACGTAACTGAGGATGAGTAACACATTTTGAGGAGTTGTCTCTTAGAAAATCACAATTATATTTTGTTTGTGGCTTTTTTATCATATTTATTCGAATTATATGTAGATGAATCAATCTAAATTCCCTAAATGTAGATTCTGGCTCAATGCTTAATTAGTTAATGTAAGTAGACAAAAAGTAACAAAATTTCAACTGAGGAAACTATATTTTTTTCGAGTAACAGAGTGTTCTTAAAGTCAAAATAAGTTTGATAATCTAGGACAATCATCATCCCCATGTCAATTTTTTCTTCTTTGGAAGAGAGCACAGAGGTGTATCCATGAATCCACTAAAATTAAAAGTTAATTATAATGCCAACTCAAGTTATCGGTAATTAAGATGATACTGAAAATATTTAAAACACAGCTATCACTGCTATATCAATTACAGAAACCTCAAACTTTTTTCTAAGAATATTTACCTTATCCTTTTCTACTTAAAATATTTTTGCAACCGCAGACATCAAAACAAATCCACAGTTCATGCCCATATAAGAAAAAAAATCCCTTTTGCTTAGATTATAAACACCTAATATATGGGAAACTCTTTATCGTTTTATCAGATATACTTAAAAAAATAATAACGTTTATCAAAAATTTAATATGTATCCCAACGTTCGCTTAATTAATTACAAGGGTGTTGAGATATTGCTATATTTTGTTTATTTTCGATCGTCCACTTCGAGACAAATATCGTGGCCATCTAATTTGCAAAGATTATATATGACATTGTTATTAAAAACGTATATTAGCCACACGTTTGTGCTAAAAGTTGTGTGAATAATAATTATCTAGCTATTCTGATTGACTCAGGTTAAAAGGACTTCTAAAGCATACAAGGTCAATTTTAGAGAAATTTTTTTCCTAAATTAAATCTTAAAAATAGTGAACATAACAATATTATATAAAAAATGCCTATTTTAAAACGGTAATATTCAATGATGATTAATTTTATCGTATCTAAACGTTTTTCCAGGCAATCAAACCTAAATTAACAATCTACTGTGGCACTAGATTATATAACATTTGTTTTTTTAAATAATTAATCCATTTTTGATGAATTTTTCATGTTTAATCAAAGTGTATTAACTTTGTTGAATCTCTAAAGAAAAATACAAAAATATATAATATAATCATAAAATTTACTGAAATAATGTTTATTCCAATTTAAACATTCTTCAAGTTGAAAATATATTATATTTGGATTTAAATGGTTCCAAGTTTACAAACGTGAGGGCCTTTATTGACATATCGTGGGACATTAACCTTACAGTCCGGCGTTATTTTCATTGCTACCGAAATTTTTAATCAATTGACTAAAAAATCATATATTTTTTAATATAAATAAAATGTTACTAAATTTTTGATTCATGATTACATATAATTAATATCAACAATTTTTTACTGAAACCTAATGGTGCTAAGTTTTTGCGATTTTGTCTATATCATTTGAATCAGAACATTTTGATGAAATTTTTTAGTCAAACACTATATAAGATTGATGGTATAAACCTTTTATATTGTTTAAAACATATTATATTTAGAAAAGTATAAAGAACTCGAATTTAAACTAATATTTGGGTATACGATATTCAGATTTAAACAATTAAGTGTGCTAGTTAAGCTAGATCGAGTTCATCCTTTACGACTTAACATGTTAGATTACCTAAAAAATTATTATTATGTTCTTTATTAATATGATTTGATTTTTTCAACAATGGAGCGATCTTTTCTAAAAGAAATCAAAAGACTTGAAAAATAAATATTTTTTATCGAAAAATTTTCCTAAAATTTAAAAATTATTTACCTAATGTTAATAACTTTTTCAACAATTATAATTACGCTATTATGTAAAATAATGTTATAGAATTGGCTATATTCTGTTTATAATTTAAACCATAAAAATCAAATGTGTTTTATACTTCAAAATTGATGCAATTATTAAAGAAAAAATTAATATGTCAGAAATAAAGTATTAATTAGCAACCTGTATACAGACGATGAAATTTAGAAATGATAAGAAAAAAGGTTCTTTTTTATTTAAACAGAATAGAACATGGCATATAACAGCAAAAATAAGAGTTTACTTGAAAATTATTTCAGATAATTTCATTCGTTGGCTGAAACAAAGATAATTTTTAAATATATGTTGCAAAAAATTTTAATAACATGAAACTTATTATTTAACAAATATATAGTAATTCACTGAGGTTAAAATGCAAAGAATTGTTAACCTATGTAAAAATTGGTGATAATTCATTTTTTTAATCTCCCGGATTATTTAATTAATACCTTAGTTATGTAGTTAATTCACAGTTGTAACATATAAATGTTGATATTTTGCATTTTATATTAATTATGGATAAAAATCCGTTATTTAATGACTCTCCGCCTTAAAAAGACATATATCTGAACATTATTTCGTAAAATTAGTAACTTTCGATTAACAAGCTTGAAATTAATTGATTAGTAGGAAGTAAACCTGCCATATGAAGCTTGATTATAACATGAACTGTGATAACTTTGTGAAAGAAAGCGTGCAATGGTCTAAAGAATCGACTGCAAAAGTGGAACCTCTAATCAACTTTTGTATGGATTTATAGAGGGAATTTACACGAATTAAAAATTTTTTATCAAAAAAGAAAAATAAAATATTGATTAAAGATATGCGTACCTCATAGTAAGAAGGAAAGTCAACTGAATAATATTTTTTATCACGAGAAGAACCTATGGGAGAATTTTGAATGAGTCCAAGGTAATATTCATATTTTGTAGCTATTCCATCCTCTGAATTAATATATATAAATTTATAAAGATGCTCGGTAAGAAGTGATTGTTGATATTTAAAAGAATTTGGGATACTTCTCGATTCTTCGTTTACATGATGAGTTGAACTAAAGACAGTGTAATATAAGGTGATTGTGTCTTCCTTTGCAAAAATCTAAGATAATTCAAGATATATAATCATAAAATCTTAGAGAAATCATGATTAATATTATTTTTTTTATTTTCTATCCTTCATACAGGAGGTAAAAATACTGCAAAACTGAATTTATCTTTATATAGATATTTAAAGATAAAAAAACAGATTTCAAAACCATTTCTTTAATTTAATAAAGCAGTTCTTTGAAAGCATTAATAAATATTTTTACTTTAAAACATTATAGCAGAGAATTTATGACAGCAAAATTACCTCTTAGTATTTATTGATTTGTTTAAAACATTAGAAATTTATCGTCCAACAGATCTATAAATATAATTTCATATTAAATAAAGTTATGATATCTTATTACGTTTTAAATTTTTATTCTATAATTCTAAATTAATAGATCTCAAGCAAGGTATAAAACTACCCTAAATATTTATTTTTTTTCAAAAATACCAAAATGCAATGATATATTTATTTAATGTGAATTTCTATACTTAAGAATTTATTATATTTTAAATGCTTAATAAAACTCAAACCCAGGAGTGGAAGATCATTTCTATTCTTTTAAAAAAATATTTACATGGATTATGAATAACATAAAGGCAAATTCGGATAAGCACAGTTTTATAATTTTTATTTTAAAATAACCCCGTTTCGATTAGTGATGTGAAACTATATATAATAAATTAAATTAGTTATTATTTTTTGATAGTTATATGTATATTTTCATTTTTGATTTATGAACGGTTCTAGCAAGTATTATTTCCATAGCTACTTCGAAAAAACTAAAAATTTTAAAGAATGAGTTATACTAAGGTTATAGTTAGGTTTTCTGAAAAGTTTCTTTTAAAATTCAGAAAAATATTTCACATTAACAAATCATTATATTAATTTTTATTTAGTCTTTAGGTCATATAATAGAGTTAGCCTATCTTTTGTCATATTTATGCTGTTAAAATTAAGGATTTAGAGAAAGGAAAATATTTTATATCCCTAATATTTTTTTGGACTAACCGATTAAATTTAAGCAGGGCTTAATTCTATAATACAGAATTTTCCAATTCTCTCACACCGAATTTTTATTATTGTAGTATAGTTTGAACTAAAACTTTAGATTATCAGATTCTTGTAAAATCGTCCAAAAGTTGCTTTATATTTGTTTTTTTTATATAAGATAATTTTTCTTCATCTTATTATATAAATATTGATTAGGGTCGATCTAATTCCTGCAACTTTAGCAAATTAGCATCTTTAGCTCAATAATTTCCTGAATTCATATCTAGGTGAACTATTGCTCAAAAAAAAATAAAAAATTTTTAGATCAAGATATAAAATTTTTGTTTAAAAAACCATAAGATCATTAATTCAATAGTTTCATATGTGATAGAAATAGTAATTATTTTCAATAATAAACCTGATCACTTATTGACTTTCCTGGATTGATTAAATAACAAATGATAGTTAATCACAAAATTTTTATAGATTATTTTTAATATCAAAGTTGCTAAAATTATCGAAATAAATTCAACGTTCAACTCTCACCAATAATCATTGAAATTGCTTCTTTTCTTATCACTAAGCGTTTTATTTTAAAAATATATACGATTCAAAATAAAAATAACTGCATTATTAAAAGTCTTAACTTTTGAGTGTATCTATTTAGTCTGGACACATAAAAAAATTTTATTATATGAAGCTCTTCTCCATACTTTTGCATAATAAGGATAAAAAAAATTAAATATATTATTTACACATATAAAGTTTAAAATAGTTTTAAACTTTTCACATTATTAATTTTTACACTAAGTTGCATATTCATACATTTTCGAATAGTATTTTCAAGTGATAAGAAGCTGCTTTTCCATTTTCACAGAAAACTATTGCTTTAAACTCTTTTTTTCAAAATTGACTAAATAAATATTTTTTCCGAAAAACAAATAGAATGTAATAACATCAAAAAAATTATTGTTTCGCTCTTAAAAAATGCTTCAAAACATGAAAAATATTTTTAAACAAAAAAAGGTAGAGTAAGAAAAAATAGTAATAGTAACAGCAATAACCAATAATTATTAATTTAATTGATAGTTCTTCGATTATGCATTTTTTTTATTTTTATATTTTGATAAAAACCGAATTAAGTAAAAGTACAGTAGAGTTTATATATATTAAATCTACGTTATAAGCTCCTTATATCTTGGAAAGTAATATTATGCCATCATAATATAGGAGAAAACTAAAATCTTATCTTTATTATCTCAAACTTCAACAAAAATTATAAAAAAATTGATTTTTTTTTGTCAACAAAACATTTAATTAAAAATAATGATCAAATCAAACTTTAGCTTGAAAAAATCTTTTTCCGTTACTTTGGAAAAAAGAAATCCATCTGATTAAATAATACAAAGAGAATACTTGGATTTTATATTTTTTATCATTAGATCACCTTTTTTCCGTCTAATTCTCAAAAATACTTTAATCCAATCTAACTGGACGACACTATAGTTTACTAAATCTTTCTTATAGCCAGTTTAACTTCCGATATAGTAGTATTCTGAAATTTTTCTATACTATAGGAAGATTTTAATATATTCATTTATATATAAAATACCGAACCCAAGAATTGGCTAATAAGTAAATGTGCAACATCTACACACATAAGGTGAGATATATTATTCCATGTTAGTATGAATTACATTTTAAATCCTATATTAGAATTCATTTAAATTTTTAAATATTACTTCCTACAAAAGGAAAATATTTTGGTTTTTTTTATTACTTTCTAGAATATTTTTCAAAACAATATACAATCTGAATAAAAACTTATTAACTTTGAATATTTTCTATGCTAAATTTACAAAACTTAATAAAAGAAGACTCAGTTTTAAAAAATTTACATTAGAACGAAATAATCTTGAAAACAATTCATGGAAATCTGAAAATATTTAATATTGAATTGCTCTGTATGGTTTTGTTCGCATTTACCAATAAAATATGCTCTTAGCTATTTCTTTTAAAATCCAGAATTTTTTGTAAATTTTTAGTTTTTTATAGACATCTTATTTAATAAAAGTAATTATTTTGATTGACTCAATGAAATAATTTGTATTTTCACTGTAGAATTGTAATTTTTGGACAATTATTAAGGATACAATAATCGTTCCGAATTTGTTTAAAAGTAAATATTTTTAAGCCGTAAATTATTCTTGTATTTAAATTAAAAACGCAAAGATATTCTCCAAAGTCAAAATAAAAGCATATTAAAATAAATTTCGCTAGTTTATTAATGACATAATTCGGACACAGAAAATATAGAGTCCACGATATCATTATATTATTTGTGTACATTTTCGTTCTCATGGTCAACTAACATACATATTATTTTCACTCTTAAATTTTCTCTGTTTTCATGAAATACAGTTGTTTAATTAGATGTAAAAACCGTTCCGGAATAAGCTAAAATAAAGGGCCTTCGATATACATGTTTAAATATTTAGGATCATATTGATTGAATATATGAGATTTCAAATTTTTACTTGTAGAATAAATAAGTTTAATTTTTTAAAGCTGAATGTAATAAAAAAGCACGTCGTTACCCATTAATATTCACACTCATCTTTTTTACGTATTAAGTTTTTAACTATAATTATTACAAGATTGTGTAATCTCTGATTTGTTATTTTTGAGATCCGTCCAAAACATAAACTGACATAGCGATTTTTACTTTTTAAAAATGGCAAGATTTGAAAAAGTTATTAAAGTAAATCGAAATGTTTACTCCTTTTTTAAGTAAATTAATAGATATTATCGCTTAATCTACATCTACATATTTACAAAAAGAGACACTGAAGAATCAATATAATGATTTATCAAAATTAAATCTTAATTAAATAAAAAACCACTTTATTTTCCAGAATCAATTTTCCAATAATAAAATTCAAAATATTATACCTACGAAGTTGGAAAATTTAATCTTCAGGCCAAGATAATTTAACCATCTATTTTGGCTTAATTTCATAAATTTTATGAAATATTTTTATGAGTTATCAATATAAATATGCATACTCTTTTTTGGATAAGTTTATATTTTTGTAAAATTTAGAAAATTATATTAATTCTGAAAATTGGGTATAATTTTTCTAACTTTTTCTCCTATTTTTAAATATTATAAACATACTTTACAAAAGCATAAATGAATATATCTTTATCAGGCATTAAAAACTTAGTGTAATGTTGTTGAAGTACCTTTTAATTTCGAAAAAATTAATAATAAGTCTATATCATTTCTCAATAATTTATTCTAAAATTTTTACTATGAAATATTTTTTATATATATTATATATGCATGCTAATTCCTATCTTTATAATTTAGTAAAATATAATTATTTGCAAAATTAACCGAATCTTTTCCTTTTCGATCTATTATCATCGAAATAAATATTAGTTATATAACAAATAATTGAATTAACGCTATTCAATTTGTAAAAAATAATGAAAGATTAGCACAAATTATATGTTCTCGTTAATTATTAAACCACAAATATTATACAATTTTCAAGTCATATGATCTCCAATTAATATTTTTATGATCTGAATAATAAAATTCTCCTTTGGATAAATTAGCCTATAAAATCAATACGTTAACGGCATAATGCATAAAATTAAATATAAATTTTTTAAACCTAAATCAGAAAACGGTAAGAAGACAGTATATAATATTATAAGTGAATTAAGTTAACTGAAGTAAGCATGTATTTTTAGCTTGGTATTGCGGATGCATCTTTAGAAAACTGAAAAAATAATCAACATGGATTTCTATATCGTCAAACTATTTATATATAAAATATAAAGATTTTATAGAAATAAAAAATAATTAAAAAATTAGTCGCCATGAATATGTTTTGAAGAAGAATACTGATATTTCTTAAGCGAAATCAATAGGATTTGTTAAGAAATTTAAAAAACAATTATTGTCATTATTAATTTCAGTGGGGCATAGCTTTAATGTAGATTCAGTATCGTTATGAAAATTTTAAAATTTAATTTCGTAAAAAACAAACTTTATTACTAGGTTATACTAGATTTTGGAATTTTTTATATAAAAATAACTTAATGTAATCACGTTTCGTTGATTATTACCTTTATAATTTATCATAAGTTTTTATTTTTGAAGATCAACAAAATTTTTAATTACAAAAATAAAAAAAATTTTATTTCAAGAAAATAAAATAGTGAACAAAAAAATGAAAAACAAAACTACCTGAACAAAAAAATTCACAAATCCAAATAAAAATGTCCATATCATAACTAGAATTAGATTTTCAAGAAATAATAATCTTCTTAAAAAAGTATAAATGAGCTAATTAGGATAAAAATTATTATTTGAATGAAATAAAAAATTAAAAGTTATAGTTTTTAATAAAATTATTCGAACATGAAATACAGGGCTTGGCTTAAAACTGATTCCATTTTGCAATATAATATTAAAACAAAGCAAATTTTTATCCTTTATGTAAATAGAAAATAGCTAATTTTGATAAGCTGAACAGAGCTTGAGCATATTCTGCTGCAATTTTCAAATTTATCAAAATTTATATGTTGTTTTAGATTTAATATTTTGCATATCATAACCGAATATCGATTCAAACTTTATCCTTTATTTAGAATATCATTAATATTACTCTAAGATTAATAATTGTTTTATGACTTTTAAATGATTTGAACCTTAACAAAAATGTTTAAAAAAGTTTGTGAAGATGTTTGAAAAAATGATCCGCTTTACTTAGATTATAAATAGAATCATATATTTAATTTTATTTGCATAATGACCGTTTTATTAAATTTTTCCTTTATAAAATTCAATATTTCAAGCAATATTTGGAATTCAAATCGATATTTCACAATTATTCTTAAAAAATTTGAAAACAAAATATAGAATTTAAAAAAAGCAGTAATCGATAGGTAGATTATGCAGATAATACACTAAGAGTTTAATTAGTGTTAATGGTATTTGAATTGAATTTATCTTTTCTACATTCCTACGTACGCTACAATACTTTTTAGTAGATAGATAAATCGAAAAAAAAACATAAAAGTTTATCAAAAATTACTTCAATCAAAATATAGCAATCTTGTACAAATCAAGCAGATTAATTAATAAAAATCTACTAGCTTTAATCAATCAAGAATTAGACTTAAAAAAATAAAATTTCATTTACTATTTTTATACAATTTATATTTCCAAAGTTGAACTACAAATTACGAAGAAATTGGAGAATTTTGAAACAACCGATTTTGTTAAATAAAAGTTATTTATCGTTTACATGAAGTTTTAGCTATAATTGTAAATAAACTTAAATTAATTTATTTTAATCAAATTATTTGTAATTATATTCTATAATTATTTTAAAAATTTTGTGCATCCGATATTATATAATTTATATTAAAATATTGAAGATTTAATTAAATTATTTCAGTACCTTAAGGTACCCCCATTACTTTAATAGAAGATTTTGTTAAGTTATTTATTGTATAATCGAGCATATGTATTAAATCTTTAAAAATTTAATGTCACGATGGGAATTGGTTTGCTTTTTTTTCTTAGCTATGGAGGAAAGAACTTTTACCTGCTCCCTATGTCTTTGGAGGCGGTTCAGTAAGTTAAGGCTTACCTCCAGTCCGCTTTTCGTCAGGAGGAATTGGTTTGCTAATTAAAAGTTCCATAATGTAATTATTACTGATCAATTAACCTATGTTCATCTATCTAGAATGCATTCAACATTTTTTCTCTATTTTCTCCTGAAAAAATAGAAAAGAATTTTAAGATTTTTTCCATTAATTTTTGTATGCAAGAAACTTTTTATATTTTCAGAGTTAAACCAAAATCTACAAAAGTTTGATGACTCTTGATTCTCCTTCCTGATTTTTGACAAAGAAACTGTAAAAATGTTGTTTTCTTAATTCTATAATCAAATTTATGTTAAAAAAAATAAATTTAAAAAACCATATTTTGTAAATTGTTTGTATGACATCAAAAACACACCTTTGAAATAAAAATCTTACAAACCATAATTTATTTACTTTTTGTATACAAAAATATTATATACTTTATATCCTGGTTTTTCAGAGTTCATTAATTTTAAAAATTGGGGACCAGATGATGCACTTTTTAACTACCTTAATATGTAAAAATTTGCTTATCATATACTATTTTATTCATTAAGTGATAATTAATTGCGTTAAATTTCAAAGGAAAAAAAAAAGAAAATTTAATCCATAATTCTTCTGACGAATATATTCTGAACAAATAATTTATATTAATAATAGTTAATTAAGATTACGGAATCAACCATGTCTATTGCTATTTTTGAATATTAATATTTCCTTTTTAAAAAAAATAAAATAAATACTAATTTATTGAATACAAGCTTCTGTAATAAAAACAAATTCATAATACTATATTTGAAAATCTGATATCTAACATCCAGTTCGATAAAAAGTTAATAGTTTAATTTATTGTTTAAAAATTATAGTTACGGTCAATTTTCAAGTACCTTAATTTTTAATATGTGAATTGGCTTTATTTAGTTTAATTAGTTATTTTCAATAGCTATAATTCAACTGAATACATAAAAATATTTTTGTAGATTTGAAAAAAATTACTGAAATAACATTTTAGAGAGTTAGTGTTCAGTAAAATATTTGTAGATTATTATTTAGTTTTAAATATATTTTTGATTTTTATATAAAAATTGAAAATAAAAGGGATGTTTATTCATATGTTTCGTAAATATAAAATATTAAATGCTGTATATGATGATCGGAAATTTGCTGAAATATGTTGCAACAAGGCTCATTGATAGAATTGCATCATTCCAATTCAATGCACTTAACTAAAAAAAGTTCTAGAAAAATAATATTAGAAATCTTTTATGCAAAATCTTTCGCCAATAATGGTTTTGTTGTGTTCATAAATATTCTTTCAATATTTTCGACTATAATCAGTGTTAAAAGAACTTTTTTTGTTTTTCATGTTATAATAACAAATTTTATTAAAGTACCTCCCTTAACTCAAACGTATCTGTAAATATATGTAAAAACTATATTTAAATGTGATTTTTCTAAATCAAATGATGATATTAATTTATATTAAATTCTCGTCAGATTTCTTAAAAATAAAAGAATAAGGTAGTTAAATAAACCAAAGTGGATTTTGAACGATGAGAATTTATTTTAAATCAGAAATTTTTAAGAAAATTCTTAATTATTGTTTTTCTTTAAAATGTTTTTGACACTTCTCATATATGTGCTTATCTGAAACATAAAAGGAATACTTACGTTATTAATTAAAGCAACCTATTTCATTATTTAATAAGCACTTGCAGAATAACTTTGTGATAAGATTTATTTGGTTGATTAGATATAAACAATGATTGATATTTATAGAACGGTTTCTTAGAAAATGATAATATAAATATTTATAACTATTAAGAGCTTAAGATGTCTCTTACAATTCAAGTAAAACTTTTTTGCAAATTTTAAACTGGAAAGAATCTACTTTAATTTGCCATCATCAGTTGTCTGAAATCAAATTACATAATTAAAATTATCTTTTTATTACCACTAAATTTATTATGCTAAAGTCACTTTTATTAAAGTTCCGATACACAGGATTAGTAGTGCAAAATTTGGTTTTAAATAAATCAAAGAAATCAAAATTTTCAAAAAATAGATAATTATTTTTATATATTTATTATATAGTTTATTAATTTAAAAATACGGCTAAACTTCTAATATAAAAACCATTCAAAAAATTCACTTAGATTAATATATCTGCCATAAGCGTCGAATTGAGTGAAAGATTAGGCCAAACAAACAAATATTATTTTTATTTTTTTGAATCATTATTTGATGCTGTATATATATCTCTAGTAAGACTGAGTGAATTAACAAGTATCTAATATAATAGTATAAACTTTGATAAATTTTTTTAAAGTTTAAAAAGTTGAAAACTTAAATAAAAATTTGCGAGAAAAATAAATATTTGTTAATTACACAATGTCAGACGTAAATTATGCTTGCAGAGATATGTTTTCATATCGTATTTATAGCAAAGCATTAGTTAGAAAAGATATCTAAAAAGATATATTATATGTTGTTTTCATGACTGCATCTTTTTTATGTTACATAAACATATATAAAAATTTCTTTGACGGAATCATGTTTACTCTTAGTGTGCGAAAAATAAATAACACGATCAACAACAAAATTTTTAGTTTTTATATTAAGTTCTAAAATTAAATCATCAAATATTATCAGGTTCCCTAATGTAATTGAAATAGAATAATTTTGAAGGTTGCTATGAATCAATGAATTAAGATAAACATGAAAGCGATGAAAATATAAAAAAATGGCTTAAATAAAAATCATACTGGCAAATAAATATTATATTTCTAATTAATTTAAAAAATCTTATGCAAAACGGATGCGTTAATTTGGTCTATACCTACCAAGATAATTAAAACTGTATGTTTCCTCATTTTTGAATTACATAATGGGAAATAGCGGTCAAATACTTATCTTATGTTTTATGCAAATAGTATTGAACTATATTTACGACAATTTCTTTTCTTCTAACAAACAACCTAAAAAAATAACCAACAAATATTGAAAAAAAATCACACCAGATATGTAATAAACACAGGATGATTACCTTTAATATCCTTTAAAACTTTAACAAACAGTTAGATTTTATTTCCAGGAATTTACTGAAAGTGATAGAATATTCTATGCACATTATTAACATCCAAAAACAATTTTTTGAGGAGCCTTTATATTTCTTATATGTTATTAATCTTCGTTAGAAGTTTCTATATAGATATGAAAACTATTACAGTTCAGCAGCTTTACATGATATACATGATGCCTGAATATTATTAACAGCGGAACATTAGACGTTTTTATTCAAATTTTGATTAAAAAGATGAAATGACACGATTTTAAGAATATTTTTACCATTTATTTTTTCCAAGAGAAAAATAAATTTTCACGGAAATATTTTCGTGGTATATATGTTAATACAAAGTTAATTTTGCTGAGCTTAATAAAATTTATGGAAAACATACAATTCTAAATATTTTACAACTAGCGAGTAAAAAACGAAAAATTACAAATTATAGTTCAAGGAAAAGACTTTAATGACCTGTATATCACATAATCGCAATTTTGACTCCGAAAAATGTTCTAAACGTACATATAGAAAATATTTTTGTATATTTGGAAAATGACAGTACTAAAAATTTTTTATGAAATATTAAAAAAATCATTTATTATAAAATATATTTGTATATCTATATTTTCGCATAAAAGTTTTGATAACTATTTAGCATCATTTTTTATTTATTATTTGTCATTTTATTTTCACATAATACAAAAAGAAACAGTGAGATATTGTTAAAGAAATGCTATTTTACCTATATTTAAATATTAAAACTCTTATTAATTTTTGATTGGTCACCAATTGGTTAAATATGAAAGCCTGTGATTACAAATATTTACTTCCACAGGGAGATATGCCGTTTCTATCAAATAAATTGCCTTTTATCCTAGAACTGCCTAAGCAAGTGTATCATACGCACATGTTTAAATACCACTGCTTACTAAGAATTTGTCGCAATTATGTTGATTCTGGAATAAAGTTTTGGAGTGCTTAAGTTTAGTAGATTGATAAAATAATTTAAACTAATGCGTTAAATATAAAACCTAATATATTATTAAATTCAGGCGCCTTGGCAATAAATTATAGAATACGGAGTGGTTCAACTGGTTTGAATATATATTCTTTTGTCTTTGGGTTCCTCAAATTTAGTTTCATAACTTCAGAGTTTGCCGAATGTATCACAAATAGAAGAATAATAAAAGACAAAGAGGTTAACGTCATTAGGGATATAAGCAAAATGCTATAATGAGAAGGATTCTATGGATTTATATTTAATCTTAAATTTAAAAACCTTTGTCCGAAAGGTGTACATACGATCCAAAAGGCTAAAATAAAATAAAATATATTTGAATTTACTAACCTATTTGAAGATAGAGTATAATTTTTGAGTGATCTCATTGTAGAATGTTTAAAATATTTTTTTTGGAAATAAAAAGTAAACGGATCCCTGTTTCAAAAATCTAAGATGTAATTAAAAATATTACAATTGGAATCTATGTCAAAATTACACCCTGATAAATGTATATATCAAGTCACTTTCAACTAACCGAATTAATTTAGTAGTTCCTTAAATTAAATCTTTTAGAAAAATAAAAAACCGAAAGAAATTTAATATTTATATTTCTTAAACATAAATAACTAAATATTCTTTATATACACGAAATATATTCTAAACTTTTAAGAATTAAACTTTTAATATAATAAATTAATTAAAAGATATTTTCATACAAGAACTATATGGATAAAAGCATTGTCAATCTGGATTAAAAATTGTTAATTTAATTTTTTATCACTGAATAGAGTAGATCCAAAAAGAAAATAATATGCGTACATGTTATGAAAAATTATTATATCTAAGTTTTTTTACAGATGCCACTTCCAATGTTTACTCCGCTAACAGAACTTTAAAAAAATATCATTTCATAAAGCGTATTTTTAGAAAAAAAAATGTTAATAGGCACGTAATTAATAAAATTATTTTAGTTTTTGCTTATTAAATCAAATATTGGTTTAGACATAGATAATTTTCTATGGGAATTCTTGTTTTAGAATTTACTATATTCAGATTTCTTTAATGCCTTTCAAATAATTTATAACGTCAAATCAATCACAAACCTAAATAACTTGTTCATATATATATTTCTTTGACAAAAATTCATCTATTCTCTGTATGAATTTCACTAAAAAATAGCACATACAAATCAGAAGAATGGAAAAATTTGATAAATTTATAAATAAGATTATATATTAGCTATGACTCAAGTACTAACTATTTAAAAAAATAATAAATTTTCAAATTGAGATATGTGCATATTTGATCTCTAATATCCTTAAAAATAGCGAATAGCTGAAACAATTATTTTATTCCTTTTTGAAAGTTCAATAAATTCAAGTTATAAATCTTTTATGCAAAAATTCATATTAAAAACCGATTAGTATTTAATTCCTTTTTTGAAATATTACAAAAACAAATTGTACCTGATCAATATACTTACATAAAATATGAGCTTCTTTAACTATTGGTTTCGTCAAACATTAAAATCCGACATATTTGTGAAGGTTTTGGATTTAATAGATATATTCGCCGTAATCATTGTACCAAAATAGAGTACTAGTTAAATGTCTATACTTCCACATGTTAATTGTTGTGCCTCAAAATGAAAAGAAAATATTTAGATTATTTGTTAACAAATCAGTGATTCAAATTTTCATGTCTATTTCAAAATAGGTTATTCTGGTAATCACTTGCAAGCGTATCTTTAATGCAAGAAATTTCCTTAGGCTCATATTTATTAAAAAAAACTTTAAAAGGTCAATGATTTCACATCGTTTTATTATCTTTGTAAATTTTAAAAATTAGTTCCATATTTCCCTCCATGTAAGAATCTGCCTGATTTTTTATATTATTGTAACTGGAAAAATATATTTCTACAGAATCTAACGGATGATTCCAGGAAGCGAAATAGAATTATATTTTTTAAATATATATGGCAGTAGGAGTTGTGTCAATTAGCTCTCATCAAAAACAAGAACTTTTCAATCGTACCTATATTGGAATAGAAAGATAAATAATAATTTTGCTCCTTAAAAAATGCCATATCTATATTTTTAATTGGTCATATCTACAGAAATTGAAGATATCTATGAAATTGTTATCTATTTAGGCTATAACTTAAAGATTATTATAACCCCGGATTTTTCCAATAAATAAATCAAGGCTTTTTATTGTTTTTATAACCACTAGATTGACTTTTTTAATAAAGAAAAAATTTGAAATTTATTCTTATAATATTATCATAACCCGATTAACGGATAATGATATTTCGGGATTAATCGGTAGAAACCCGATCC